>OX465288.1:201167666-201237666 GCA_949987695.1 Merzomyia westermanni
TTGAATAAAATTTGGTGAAGAGTTTCCTTTTATCACAAATCCAAGTTCTGACAGAGAAAATAATTTTAAAAAAATATTCAAATTCAAAACTTCACCTTTCGCTTTTTTTTCTGTTTTGTAAAGTTAATTTTTCTCAATATTTCGGAAATAACTGACATTAAAAAATAAACTTTGGCACTATAAAGGCCAAATTAGCCTAGACTTAGACTAAACATAACTTGAAAACCCTGCATACAACAAATGAGCAAGACGTGTACGTAGTTACCCAGAAAATAATTTAAGTTAGAAACTTGGAAAACTACAGATTTTTGATTTCCAAGTTAAGTTCCATACCATATAACTTTTTTCAATATTTTTAATACAATTCTTGCATATATTGTATAGCTTACTAAATTTTTGGAAGAATGAAATTCACATCGCAATTAGAAAGCAATACGTCAAATAAAAAAAATTTCAAAAACATGACACGTTCAATAATTGACTCTCAGTTGTTTTATAAACTAAGTCGAGTCAAGTTATTCTGAGTCTAGGCTAATGCGGCCATAAAAGGCGATACTTATGACCGAATTAGTTTTATTTTTTTCAATTTTCTAATTAGAGTTGTTTTCTGGGTAACTACGCAAACATGCTGGGTTTTCAAGTCAAGTTAAGCCTAAGTCTAGTCTAATTCCGCCGGTAGCGGCAGAATTTAATATTTTGAAAAAAATTTAAATTTATAATTTTAGAAATTTTAAAATTTTTCAAAACAGAAAAAAAATCCAAGTACGCCTTTAAATTTTGGACTAAAACTTTTTTGTTTTATACCTCTGATACCTCCAAAGATATCCTGCAAATTTCAGAAGGGTGTGTTTTGTTTTGTTCAAAAATATGAATTAAAACATTTTGTGCTTAAATTCATTTTCTTTCCATTTTGTGTACGCTTTGCAAGTTGAAGTAGTAAGCGAGATGACTTTTCCTGTCGTAAAATAGAGAGAAAAAACCGGGGTTTGACGTATAATTACCTTTTGTAAATGCTACTGAGAATGGATTGCTTTTCTTTCTCTCTAAAAACTTTGATGAGTTTAGGTGTCGAACATTCGCCCATTGATTCATTTTGTTGTGAATATTTGGTACCGATATTTCAGCTTTGCCGCTGCCGGTATTTAAGTTTTCCCTGACCCTCGCTGAAACAGAGCTAGGTATGCAATACTGTTACTTTTTTTTACATCGGTTCACATGTCTCCGATAGGTATACGAGGTGTGTTCAAAAAGCATCGCGAATTTTGTGTTTTTTCAAAAATTATTTATTTATTCATGAATATCTATTTTGTCCCCTTCAAAGTAATCCCCATGAGATATTATACACTTGTGCCAACGGTTTTTCCAATCTTCGAAGCACTTCAAAAAATCATTTTTTTGTATCTTGTTCAGCTCCTCCTTCCAAGCCGTCTTTATCTCGTCAAGAGAAGCGTAACGTCGTCCTTTCATGGGCCTCTTCAGTTTAGGGAACAAGAAAAAGTCACAGGGGGCCAGATCTGGGGAATACGGTGGCTGCGGCATCATTAGTGTGTTGTTTTTGGCCAAAAAGTCGAGCACAAGCAACGATACGTGAGCAGGGGCGTTATCGTGGTGCAAAAGCCAATTTTTTTTTCTTTCACAAATCCGGGTGTTTCTGGCGGATTGCTTCGCGCAAATTGCGCATTACTTGCAGGTAATATTCCTTATTGACCGTTCTTCCCTGTGGCAAGAACTCATGATGCACCACGCCCCTGCAATCGAAGAAAACTGTCAGCAAAACTCTCACATTCGACCGAACTTGGCGCGCTTTTTTCGGTCTTGGTTCGTGCGGCAGCTTCCACTGAGATGATTGAGCTTTGGTTTCCACGTCATAACCATAAACCCACGATTCGTCACCAGTTATGACCCTCTGGAGCAAATTTGGGTTGTCGCGGACAGAGTTTAACATCTCATTAGCAATGTTCATGCGATGCTGTTTTTGGTCACAATTGAGCAATTTTGGTAAAAAATTAGGTAAAAATCGAAGACGATCCAAAAAACGTGCAAGCAAAGCAGCTGTCAACAACATCGAAATTCGAATATACGTAACCAGCGAAAATTCAAAATTCGCGATACTTTTTGAACACACCTCGTATTTCAAATATATAATTAAGTTGAGGCAGCAACACTACTTAAACATTTTTTTAGTAAAAAACCACTTTAAATTCGTTTCTCTGGACACCATTTTTTCCTTTCTTCCATTTTCTTTAATCTAACTAATCTTACTTTATTCTAACTAATATTGTAAATGCGTAAACTTGTAAGTGAGTAAGTGTGTTTGCGAGTCTTTCACGGCTACACTACGAAAACGATCTCTACGAAATTTTTTACATTTGTTCTTAGTGATATAGAACAGGTAACAACATTCATGCGATTCTAAAACCCTGCATAGTTATGGAGATATGGGACCTAATACTAAATATAAGCCTGAATGTTTGGATATCCAAATGCCTTTGTTACTCAAGCACATGAGGAGAGCAAAACGGATTTTGATGAAATCTGGTATGCCTAAAGGTAATAGTCTGCAAGAATGAAGAGGATGTCTGCATCTGAGGGCATTCGGCCCTAAAGGGACTGCTCTTTTTTGATATTTTTTATTATATATAACTCTGAGTATACTTGATATGATATGATATATATATGATATCAAACGAAAGGGTAAGGACATATGATTCATTTGGGCGCTGCTATATTTCGATGTATTTATCGATAAACGATTTATCGACCAAAATATTGTTGCTCTAAAACTTTTAAAGGGCACCTCACTATCAGACAAGTTTTCAAGTGAACTTAAAAAAGGAATATTTA
Source organism: Merzomyia westermanni (assembly GCA_949987695.1). Lineage (NCBI taxonomy): Eukaryota > Metazoa > Arthropoda > Insecta > Diptera > Tephritidae > Merzomyia > Merzomyia westermanni. Next base: position 201,170,511 of record OX465288.1, read on the forward strand.
GAAAAAAAGTAAACTTAAGTTTTATGTTAAGAGTCGTTTTCACATGTAAACCTCAACATTTATCTGGTCTTCAGAAGGGCTTTTAGTATTATACTTATTTGCGCGGGTAAAAGCTAGTTATTAACAGTTTTAGATATCCCGACTGGCAACACCTTTTTAACGGTGCTCGTTGTACATTTAAAATTTCGTCTCATAAAATACCTTTCGGTGTATTAAAATTAATACTACATTATGGCAATACTAAAATGCTAAAGCTAGGTGGTAGTATATCTTATATCGCAATTCCGAGTTATAGTTCATTCGAAGTTAAACCAAAATATATTTCTAAAATATTTAGCAATTCGTTTTAACTTTGTTCAAGTCGTATTTTTGAATTGTTGTAATCTACTTTCCTTATTTAAATAAAGTTCCCCCCCCCCCCCCCCCCCAATTAAAATGTTAAAGACGCGAGCCCAAAAAAATTTAAAAAAATGCCTACACACGCTGCTAAACAAAACTCGCTATTCATATACACATATCTTGAAACATGCATACTTATGTATATCGACCATAAGAAATGAATTAGCGAAATCTCTCATAATCCCTAAACAGATAGTCATTCCCATTGGCTCAGTGTCAGAAATTACCATTTATCGATACAAAACGCGTTTGGGTAAATATTCATACAATCCTATGGACAACACAATCAATAGCCAGTATCACTAACGAGATACAATAAGTATTTGTAATCCGGCCCTTACATTCGATTTAACGAGACAACGAGACGACTGAGTGGCACACAGCAAAACAACAAAGTAACGCAGAGTTCAACACATACAAATAAACGGAAACATCACAGTCTCATGTCCATTACACAAAGCTTTTGGGGGGCGAATGAAAGTTCGTTTTGATTAAATTTTTGAGAGAAAAATAACAACCGCGTACATCGGCTGGACAAACCGATAGCTGTTTTAATGATACCGCGTTATATATTTTCAAAGGTTTTATCCTGAGAATTGATTCTGTTGTGTTTAATCATGGTTAATATAAGTAATGCATGAAACTACAAAAACATATTTTCGCTTTTTCGATTTAAAGCATTAAACATTTCTTTAAAATTCTTCAATGTTTTTTTTTTTTTTTAATTTTAAAAACTTAGCTAAGTTAAGCAAAACTCTCATAGTGTTATTCCTGAAAAATATTAAATGCTAATATATAGTTTATCAATAAAATATGCAAAAAGATTCTTTATAACATGCCAGAGTTTGGTGTGCCTGTCGTGACTTAAATCCACATAGATCCCGGCTCAACGATCCGAGTCAACGAAATAAACTTCTGTAAATAAAAAAAAAACATCACAGTGGTAAATTTTACATGGATGAATTTTCTCCAACTGGCTGATTATCGCGGGTACAAGTAAATGTATTCTATCGATACTTCGGGCCGTCCTAAATTGCTCATCTGTTCTCCAAATCTTTCAAGAAATCAGCAGAGTCACCTGACTTTAAGAAAAGTAGCAGATTGATTGTGAGCAACAAACTCGGAATTCGGTGCTTTAGTTTTATATAATCTTATTTATTTATAATATTCGCTTAAATACATATTTGAAGATAAGGGAAACCATCTAGAATTGTAGCTTAAATAGTAGCTCTTGACTTACACTTTGCAGAAAGGCTAGTTTTGGGGATAGTGTATTTACTCATACCAAACTATTTTGTGAAGTGAAGAAATAAGGTTGAGTGCTGAGAAAACCCAGGAGGATAAAACTTTTTCTATCAAAGAAAACGGCATTTGTTTTTATAAAATCTATCGAATTTTCATTGATCCCTCAAACCGTCCATGGTAAATATGAATTGCAAATAACATAACCGTTTAAGCAGCAAACAAGCAACAGTTGTACATAACAGCTGCAAAATCCGAATTAATGCATAACAAATAGCGAAAATGGTGTATTAGCTAATAAATGATTTTTTTGTGTACATAATTGTACATACATTCTTGTGTATTTATATATAAATCCATGCATAGTTAAGTATTGATAATCAATTTACTGAATTAATGAGTATGTAAGTGTAAGTTTTATCATTCGAGTGGGTATAATAACAAGCGATTAGATGATAATATTATATAGAAAGCTATGTATGGTTATTCCCATATGTTTGCCATTGTTGATATCATTCTTTATTCACATGCCTTAACGTATGTGTGAATGACTCAGCAGAGCCATTTGTCCTAAAAAATAAGGCGCGTGGCGACTGTGACCTACACGAACCCCGAGCTGTGGCCAAATAGTTGTATAAATGTTGTAATTAGTTGTGTTGGGGTTAGTAATCCTTGCGCGCCGAAACAAATTTACAGATTTGTTTTGAGAGATGTTTGCTTTAGTGGTCGTTTTGTATATAAATATCGTTATGAGGCTCATAAGTTGAAGGTGTTAGAATTGCTAAGAATAATTGATCGAACTAAGCACGGAAGAAGCAAGTTGAACTAAAACCAGCATCAATTGTATTTTAACAAGTCTCCGCTTTTTCATTTTTGCTAACTGTTGCCAAACGGAAACACCAAGGTATCACATATATCCAACGAGCTCACTTACCTTGAGAGTGATATAACCACTGCAGTGAAATAAATCAATATTTACCTTTATAAATAAAAGATTGCTTAGGTTCCGTGATGACCACCAACACACTACCAAAACGATTGAAAAAACTCTATCTCCGTCAAATTCCAAAGATTATGAAAACATATTGTTTATGCCATAACTTGCACCAACAACCCCATCTTTCATTTATTTTTTATGCGCATAAATAACAGTTAGGCTGGTAAATTCACATATGCCTATAGACTTATTCATTGGACTGTACCACAAAATATTGATATTTCGAATTCGGCAGCCTGTGTCATTCCAACCACGTTGTGCTAATTTTTTTCATTCTTCTCTATAATCAATTAAAATAAGAAAATATAAATGAAACGAGCACTGCTCCCACACAAATTCGAGTACTAATTGTTCAACTATTCTTTTACTCATTTGGTTTTCTGCAGACCTGTTGAGTAATGACTAATGCTCATTTTGACTAATGCTACTTTTTGGAAAGCATATTAATGATTGATTGTTTTCGGGTTTTAATGATTATTTTAATGATTATTTAAAAAAAAACAATTATGATTTTTTTTATTTAAAAAAAAATCAAGAAAAATAAAAAAGAATCAAAAAAAAATTGTTTGATTACTTTTGATTATTTTTGATTGTTTGATTACTTTTGATTATTTTTGATTGTTTTTGATTATTTTTGGTATTGTTTCAGACAAACATAAGCACATACATGGAAATATGTATCAGCGATGTATAAAGTTCGTGTTTATACAAGTTTTGATCAAATTAAGAATGCAATAAAGTACATAAATACTCAAAAGCAATCAAAAGCAATTAAAACTTTATTTTTCTTTTGATTAATTTTGATAACTTTTTTTTTTTTTGATTTTTTTTCAATTCTAATCAATTCGTAATTGAAAATTTATGAAAACAATTAAAATAATCATTAATGATTGAAAACGCTGTTTAATTACTCAAAAGCTGTTTGATTACTCAATTATAATGGGAATTTAACAGGTCCAGTTTTTTGTAATATTTTTATGTGTTGAATTTTAAAGCGCATACAAAAAATTTATATTTAATAAAAAACAAAAGTTTAATTTTTTTTGCAAAAACAAATGTTATTTGACTTTCAATAAAAAGCGAAAACTTGACTTTTTTCAAGTCAAAAATGAAATACTGATTTTTAATCGGTTTGGTTCACCCTGGGGAGAATATATTGTTCATGAGTAAAAGCTATCGGAAAGCACAAAACAAAGGATAATTTTATGGAATTAACTTAGTTTTGGCTTTCGTCGCTGATTAGCTAGTGTTCACAATTTGCTCTGTAGTTTGATTCTTTCCCATAATTAAGCGTTTTAGATTAAAAATGTATAAAGAAATATACACGCAGGTAAGTGTGCACGAAAGTTACTCCCCCATAAGAAAGCTGTGGGCACCACTGACCTTAAGTGATTATTTAACAATACACTACAAACTAAATAAGCGCTGTTACTTCTGAAAATTCAAATTTTGATAATGAAATCTCAGCTTTAAAGTAAAAATAAGATGAGTCTTTAGAAAACCTAAACTAGTTATGATAGTAGCAGTGGAATTTTTTTTACGATTCTAAAGCAAGGTATCAATATCATATCTAAATTAAAATTTTTTTTTGGGCACAGTCTACATACCTATTTGCGACACTTTCTATGTTCAAATTTATTCGAATTGTTTTTGTCTTATGTCGCCAACAATGATATTGTTATTTATTATTCAATAAATTAACTACCGCACGCATGGTTATTTGGTGAAAATTAATTTAAATGTGCAGTTATATTAAAGCGTGAGGCATATATATGCCAACGGCAAAATGTGTTAAATCTGGTATGTACCAGGGATGAGACATACACCAGCACAGGTTTGAAGAGAGATATAAGAAAGGTGCTCCTTATTCGTATAGCGCGTGCTTTATCTCTCAGTTGCCTAATAACAACTAGTGCTACTTTGGTGCCAAGAGTTATTCCGTTATCTTAATTAATAAATTCAAAATTAATGCATTAAACCATGTCAAATTATTCCTTGAATTTTAAATTGCAGCAATTTTGCAATCAAATTAGTTTTTAACACCAGAATAACGTTTGAGCATTTCTCGTATATAACATTTAATCCAGTATTTTTGCGCTTTCGTCTTCTTCAGAAAAGCGATACTCACGCTCTCTTATTTTTCACTACCTGCCTTTTTCCATTTTCCACTTTGATCACCACTTTATCGCCACACCGTTGAGGCAAGCCTTACAGTAGCAGTGAAGTGTGTCAGTTGCACGGTTCAACGATTATGGATAAACTTGAATGGGTTACAGCCTTGAAAGTCATTGGCTTACTGGTTGTATTTCAGTAGAATGCAAGTAAACTTACAACAACTCGCATAATTACAACAGGAGAAAACAATTACATACAACAACATATAAATAACATAAAAGCAAACAACAACAAGTTATATGTAAAAGGTATGCAAAGACCACAGAGCAAACTAATGAATGGCTGGTTTGAAAATGTGGCAACACCAGACGAATGAATGCGTACCGAAAGTCACTTGGGATTACGATTTACATGCTTTATATACATACAACGGTGTATACAACTATTTGTATGGCCGTGTTGAGCCTACATACCTTCATTTATATTTTCAGGTGTTTATTGTCTTGAAACTCAACGATGTGGATGCAAACAGGAGCGCGCTAGTAATAAGTACACAACAATGTTGTTAATGAAAGCAATGCATTGGAGACGATGTGGCACGGTTACAATATTGTTATTGTTATTGTGCTAATTTTTAAACTTTGCAAAGTTTAATCATACCCTTCTTTAAATATTAGTACTCACGTTGAGTGCGTTGATAAATTTCCTTCCTTCAAAAATGTTTAGTACAGGCTCGACGCTTCCTAAAAATTACAAATCACTAGTAGTCTCAGCAAACTTGTCCCGCCCACTAAATTGACTTGCCTTTATGTAAGAGATTGCATTACATCTTATCTCCAACTCTGTGTTCTTTTGCCCCTCAATCTGTCTCTTCATTTTCTCCTTCCATATCCCAGGAACATCCATGGTTCCAAATGTTCCTCCTCCTTTTCCTTTCAGATTCATCTTCAGCTTCCTCTCACTCTTCTTTTCTATTTTTTTCTTTGCCACTTTCTCTCCTTCTTTTTATTCTTATTCGTTTTTCTCTTCCAATCTTACCTTTAAATGAGCTATTCTTGTGTATTTGCATATCCACACTATCTCGAAAATGGCTTAACCGATTCAATTAAAATGGAAATTCTGAGAAATTCTACGTCGGGGTTAGCACTCAGAACTTTTATAAGGTTGCCAAATATCTTATTTTTGAGGTGTAAACATCTTTGGGCTCGGTAGGGCAGCGAAATTACACGTAAGATCTGCCTGCGTCTCTGTCTGTGCCTTGTTGTTGATGTTGTTTTTGTGCATAGCTTAGTTGTAAGTGAAATTTGGCTTAGTATGCGTGTATAGAATCTTGTTTGACTGCTTTGCTGATATGTATGTGACGCTCTGTTTATGTGGGTGTGAGTGTATGCAAGTGCTTTGCTGATTGTTATTTTTCGGTAATCGTGACTTAACACGACGAATGCTATGAATCGGAAAAAGGCCGAACAGATTGTTTACAAGAACAAAATAAGCGATTATTCATGTTAAATTTATTTTAGCTCAAAATACTCAAGATGGTCTTTAATTGGTTTTATTTGTGTCATCTTTGTTGTTATGATTATGAAATGAATGGCAAACAAGGTATATTAACTTTAGTCGCCTAACGGCAGAACGTAATGGCATAAACGGAGCAAGATAGATATTGACTTACATATATCAAAATGTTCAGAACGAAAAGGGAAGCTGATTAAGCCATGTCCGTCCGTCCGTCCGTCTGTGAACACGATAACTTGAGTAAATTTTGAGATATCTTAATGAAATTTGGTATGCGGGTTCCTTGGCACTCATCTCCGAGCGCTATTTAAAATGGGCGAAATCGGATGATAGCCACGCCCACTTTTTATATATAGAATATTTTCGAAAACACAAAAAAAGGTGATTACTCAGTACATAATACACCTATAAGTATAAAATTTGGTGAATACATTCAGATTGAGGCGTAAAATAAAAGTTTCAAGAAATTTTTGAAAATGGGCTTGGCACCGGCCACTTTTGATTAAGTCAAATTTAGCAATAATATTAATCATAAATGAAAAACCGTTCAAGATATCGAAACAAAATTCAGCAGGCAGGTTTCCATGTATGCAAGGAATGTTCCAGGAAAAACTGGGCGGGATCGATTGAGGTCTACGCCCACTTTTAAATGAAAGATTTTGAAGAGGATCGTGGATATATTAAATTGGCAATAACTTTGCGTAAAATAGCTTTACATCATTTATATTTCACTTTTAAAGTTTCCGTAAACAAAGGAATCCAAAAAACAACAGTAAAAAGGAACCTAAATCGAAAGTAGGAGGACTCGAGAAGAACCTTTGACTCATTCACTCACATACAAATTTTATAAAAATCGAAATCTCTGATATTGAGCTCAGCTACACTCAAATTTTTTGAAGTACATAATTGTTTGAAGTTTTAATTACCGATTAACATATACATATGTAAATTTTGATATGCCTCGAGCTACTTCCGTTAAAAAGCTTGAACTGACAGAGCAATGTGCTACGAGAAAGATAAGTAAATTAAATAATGATTCTTCGTTTGGGGCATCGCCCACTTTTGCGTCTTCGTCTGAAGCTAACTCGCTTCGAACCAGTCATCGTCAGGCAAGTTATTTAAAAAACCGAAATCAAACTTTATTTTCAAATATAATTTGAAATTGAAAAAACGTCTTGATCGTTAATTGCTACAAAATTATTTTTTGATTTACTCAACTACAAGATTTAAGTGCTGACAATCATGGTTGCCACCTAGTAAGCGCCAAATTCATATTTGATTTCCAAAGAAAAAAATTTATTTTGTTCTTCTTAGCAAATGTTGCGAAGTGCTAACAAAAACAAAAGTCGGCTACAATATAAAATATTTTGAGCACCACTGTTGTTGATGGAAGCCATAAATTATTCAAAGCAGCAAATGTTACTCATACGCCTAACCCCCTGCTAAAGGTTATATGCGGCTGGTGTCATAGAGGCAGTTCAGTACAGCTCAATTAAATCTTAACATTTTGTTGCAATAGGCTAACAGAAATATTTAAATAAATTGAATTTTATAATTGGTGAAATAATATTTGAAATGAATTACATTCACGTGAGCTGGCGTGATTCGAAAATGCCTACAAAATATAGACTAAAACATTAGTTTTTGCGCTGAAGTCGCGGATTAAACTGTAAAAATAATAAAAGCTGATGGATTTAATAATTTGAAATCCTTAAAGCAAAGCAGAGAAATATTTACAACCAAATTTAAATTAATCAAAATGAGCCGAACTTAAAACAAATATTAAGAAAAAAAAAACAGCTAATGAAGCAGTTGCAGATCTCAGATATTCTGTTGTACTCTTTGCATATGTATGCAATATATTAACATAAATTTTTATATATGCAACTATAACTAACTAATTATAGTTTTACTACGAAAAGGTAACCTAAAAGCATTTTTAAATATTGCATGTACATACATTCATATCTTAATCAAGCTATGTTCCCATTTCATGCGCATGTTTCTGTACAAATAGAAAAAGTAGTTGTCTCTGCAGACACGCTAACTAATTGCCAGACAAACAAGTCAAGGTAAAATGCTACAAATGTAGCCATATAAAGCTCTAACGTGAACAATGCACTCACACATACATAAACACCAAAGCTGTACAAGCATAATAAAGTGTGCTCGCGTGCTAGGGGTTGTGTGTTGTGTGATAGGGGTGTATGGTGTGTGTGTGCGCCAAAAAAGGGCAATCCAAGCGCGACAAGTGAAAATTTCGTTGACAGTGAGGAATGTCGCTATTTTCATGCACGGCAGCTCACATGTCGGCGTGCACGTAAGTATCCTGCACAGGATATATATGCATATATTTAAACGATAATGTAAGTCGCTTTCATACTAACATATATATGTATGTGAATGTGTGTTTAATAGCACACATTTTACAGTTGATGTTTCATCCTATGGGGTGTACACCTAGAAACATATAGCTAATTGTACACATTTCAACATTAAGGTAGCTTAAATCCCCTGCCGTTCATTTGTACAGGATGTCTATGAGAATGCGAATAAATTCAAAGACGCTAACGAGTAAATGCGACAATTGTAACAGTTGTTACATGTATTTTGAGTATATTTTTAATTAAATAAAGAATATGTAGCGGAAAGGTATGTATATGTGTTAGTCTAAAATGGATAATTAGAAGAGTTATATATATAACTTATTGTTGGCGTACCGTTGTTATTTAATTAAGCTGCAGACAGCTACAACTTTTGGGAATGTTTATGTGTGCACATAAATTCATATGTGTTTGTATATTTGTAAGTTTACTAACTTGTTTCTGCTTTAAAGACCCAACTCCGTACAAGTGTGCCTAGGTATGCAAAGAGCGCAGCTACTCTTAAAAATGTAAAAGTTATTAGTTAAATGGTGTATTATAACATTGTGCGTGGTCGTCTAATGGATTATGCTAATTTTCGAATTACAATGCATGAAGCACAGGAACTGATATAGGCAAGGTTTTATGTACCCAACCAGCTTGTTTAGTATCTTGAACGGAAACAATTAATTTTCTCAAATATATAATTTTCAGATTTGAATGATGCAGTCTAATAATGAAATGTATTAATATGAATCAGTCATTACTACTTTGCGAGAAGTAAACATTTTTTTTTTACAAAATAGTGACATCGCAAGTCAGAAAAATTGTATTGAACTAAAACTTTCTAAATTTTGGCTTGCAATGTGTTGCTAATTTGACCAATATATTTTTCTTATAATTTGAATTGCTTTTGTGTTTTTTGTAAGAAATGCAGCACTTATTTGCTCACTTTTTAAAACGGTTAACACATTCGATTCAGTGAATCCCATTTACATAGAAACGATCTATCGTTTGTCTGTCGGATGAAAAAAAAACTGGAAAAACTACAAAAGTGTAATTAAAAATAAAATAAGCCACCAAAAATAGGACATCATAAATGCTACTTTCACTGGATTAACAGTTTGCGTGCTCCAGCGTGGTACATCTTTTAACTGTAATTAAATTAAGGCTTGCGATATTTTCTATCGATTCCCGAACCCGAACCTCTCGACGTAAAATTCTTCTAAATGACGCAAAGTCACTACAAAATTTTTTATAAAAGTGAAAAAATTTAGCATGCTTTTAGGCTCATGTGTGCACATGAACGTTTACATCTATGTGACATTTTTACATTCTAAATATCAGATATAAACAGTCGCTGCAAAAAGTAATGTGACTTATCTCTAAAGAGAGCGATCCGCGATTAATCTCTTGAGCCTTTAGTTGGCTATAATTCAATATACTTATATACTTTTTATATATATATTTTTATTTGTGTAGCATACTCATAGGGGTGGAAGTCAAATTCAGTTTTTATAGCATACTTATAGGACTAAAAACCCACAACGGGCATTAGTGGTCTAAGTTTTGATCTGTTACCTTTTTTAGCGTATCAGTTCAGCCCTTGCAACCTATACGAGTTAAAAGTACCCGTATGGGTAGAAAGTAGATTAGGCCTTTCGTAATCTTTCGGATATAGATGGGTAATCTTGGTCTCTCATAGGGCATTATCAAACAAATGTGAAAAGCTCAACCCATACAACGTAAACATCCGGGATTCGTCCTACACTAATAGCACTTTTTGCAGTGGTGGTACTAAAAATTTTTTATATTGAAGGGTAAATCACAATACATACGCAATAATTGTGGGTACTCTGAGATATTTTCTGTAGTAGGAAATAAAAAAAAAAATATTAAATCAGCTCGTATGGTTAGGCCGGTTCGAAGCAGGATGGGTACAGACGATTATGGGTTATGAGTACATAAAGTTAATGTGGGTGATGCCAGGAACTAAGAATTTTTAATTTGTTTTCTATTTGTGGGTATTCTGAGCTCTGAAACTAAAACATGTCGAGATATTTGTATCACAATTTTCATATACACCATCGTTATGCACAAAGCTTTCGAGTCATATCGAAAGTACGTGGGGGTGGTTTTTCTTGTGGATAATTTTTGATTAATCGGTAAAACAAATTTCAAAAAAATTTATAACTCAAAAAATATTTGAGTTAAAGCCGCTGAAATTACCATTCACAGCTCTCTTTCTCTCCTTTAATGTGTTCTTTTTGTTAAACCGAATTAAGGTTCATTTAGACTATAATGTATTTCTTGCAAAACTATTATAATTATAAAAAGTACTTGTTAGTTTGAAATCGCACCACATTTGACGCTTTTTATAAACGCTCTTAATTGCGTGGAAAGGTGATTTATTTTAGAAAGCTCATATTGGTGGTAATGAGATTGTAAGATACTTATGATAGTTCACATGAAATTCCAAATATTTCTTAATTCAATTATTATTGATACAATTGCTTCTGCTTTAACTAGCAGCTCAAGGTCGTGGCACCTACAACTTCTCCCTCTTTTTACACATCGAAAAGGTGTCTTAGTGAGAACTCTAGCCAGAAGTATAGCAACGTGTGTGGGTGATGGTGGAAGTCTCTTCCTATAACTGTATGAGCAGATATCCATATGGGATAGAGAATAACATAAATATTTTCATTTACACGGTTAAAAATTTAGAATTACAGTTCAAGATCTAAGCAGTTCCTACAGTTGTTTGTAATCCACTAATTTTGGAATTACGTACTCCAAATTTTAATATATTTTGGTTTAGAAAATATGGTCTTGAGCTCGTTAAACTTACAAAAATATGGAAAAATGTTTTATTTAAAGAGAGTGTTTGAATTAAAATAAAAAACCAAAGAGTTTAAAAGCTTTTTAAAATAAATCACCTTTCTTGTCTTCTTGATAGCTAGGGTATTTCTGATTTAAATTTGATATCGTTTTCATCGCACTTATTTTCTTGAAATCCTGATTTCTTAGCACTAACTACCTATACAAATATGTAGCCCAAAAATCTTAAATTTAGCCCCATATTTTTGCCCATGTAAGCACGCTCTGCTTACATAATTATTTAAGGCACATATGCAGCTGTGTTTAATTTAATAGTAGTGAAATTAATTTAGATATCTTTCGACGAAATAAGAAGAAGCTGTGTTTTTAATAGTTTTAATTTAAAATATAGCGATTTCGATAACAGAATCGACATAAAAAGAGATTTCAAAGCTAACACAAAGTTCACGATAGTTAATTAAACTTTTAAAAATGTACACCAAAAGTTTCATACTTTTGGGCTGAATTTATAGAAAATTTTGAGTACGCAGTTTTGAAGCTCATTCATTTAAATAATGTGAAAGTTGGAAGTACCTAAAAATTTGCCCATAATTTTTAGAAATTTTTATTGCAAGAATATTGGGTTTTGTTGTCCATACAAAATTTATTTTTCTTCGTTGTATGAAAGAAATCACGCAACGCCCTCGACAAGAAAAATTCTGAATAGTCAGCCAATATTGAAGTTCTAACTTGCACAATTTTATATTAAAATAGATTGGTCTACAAAACTGCGTACTCAGAAATTGTCTAGAAATGCTGCCCAAAATAACTTGAAGATTTTGAGAGCCATTTTTTAAAGTTTAATTAACTTTCCTGAAGCTTGTGTAAACTTTGAAATTACTTTTTAATTAGTTTCTCTTATGGAATTCGCTATATTTTAAATGAAAATTATTAAAATCACAGCTTTTTCTTATTTCGTTAACCAATATCTATTTTAATTTCGCTACTATTATATTGAACACAGCTGTATATGTGAATCTGCTCTTCAGCCGAGAAATTTCACCATTGTTCTTTGCTAATTTGTATTAAGTATTGTTGTCCTCCCACAGTCTAGGCTCTTTCGTGTTTTTGCATTGCCTCCACGTCTTGCTTTGTTCTTTTTGCACAAAAAATATTTGCTGCAATTTTTGTAATTTTTCAAAAGGCTGAAAGTAAGAATTACAGGCAACCAAACAAATAAGTACATACGTACATATGTAAATCTGTAGTTTATACAAATGAGCACAATCTAAAATACCAATACAACGCAACTATTTATATCGTTATTTCTGCTCATTAATTCGGCACTCTGCATTTCTGCCCACATTTCATTCAATTATGCCCGTATGACACTACGTGTTTTTCTTGTATTTTTTTATGTATTTTGTGGGAAAGAAACGGTCTTATACAATTTTCATATTGGTGGAAACGGGTGAGCTATGTTAAAAAACTGTTAAAAATACAGCAAAAACAAAAAAAACCTAAAAACAAACGAAAAAGTTTGTTAACTTTTTCTGACAAATATTTTTGTTTTGAAAATAATAGATATTTGTTTATAAAAAGAAATGGATTTGGAAATTCTAAATATTGCAACAAATTCCCTGCTAAATGTTTCTGTTTTACTAATAGATTTAAAAGAGAAGCGCAAAAAAAAGATATATTGTTCGCACTATGCACTTTATTTATCAGGTGATATACGCGTCTTGCCATTAAAGCTTAATTTGTAGTTCGAGCACAAAAAATTTCAAAATCAAATCTTTCAGTTTAATTTTTTATTTGTTTATTTTTAATTTGATTTTCGTTCAGCTTTCAACTAAACGTCGACCCAATTGACCTTACAGGCACTGTTTGTCCCCCTTCAACTACCGTGAAATTGTTTTTGCAATTTGATTTTCGGTAGGTTTTCGTCAGTATTTCAAACAAAAAATACAGTAAAAATACAAAAAAAATACGTAAATACGTAGTGTCATACGGGCATTAGTCAGTACATTTCCGTATGTCATAGTCGTACCTTGGCATAGGCATATGTACTCTGTTAATTGTTGTTGTTATTATTCATGATTTTATCTATTCAATGTGCACCTGAATAACTTTGTTTAGCATATTTTTATTATTATTATTATTTTGGTTTTTGTTTTACATTGCGTATGACTCTTATTATGTTGTTGTTTGTTTTTATTATTTCGTGTGTTACTTGCTCGATTATTACGCTGTACGTTGTAATGAGTATTTGTTAATGTGGGAAATTAATATTTGTTACAGGCAGGTATTTATTTGTTTTATTGTTGTAATCAAATTTGTTAATTGTGTTGCCTGGTGTGGCAAATGGTGTTTTGGTGATATACATATATACAAATTTATATAAGCGGGTTGGTGGAAAGTAGCATTGGGTCAATATAGGAACTTTTTTGATTGTTAATTTCAGTACTGGGAAATTTCAGTAACAAAAAATTTGGACGAAAGTATTGGGATAAGGGAGGATTGGAAACACGCCCTTTTCAACCTCTTAAATATTTGATCAGAATCCAGTGCTTTCTGACAGCATTGGCTTCATTATTTTTGTATGTCATTTTAGTTATACTATTTTCATGTATATATACCTTTTATTGTTAATAGTCGACCGTTTTGTGTGTGGAATTTAAATAAATAAATAAAATTTTATTTAAAAATCTTCGCACAGTTTTCAAAATTCCAATTTGTATTGAAATGTGTGGATTTGGCAAATTTTCTTACATTAAATATCGAGCCCTAACCGAAATTTTGGCGTAATTCCCGTATGACACTCTGTTTTGTTTTTGTATTTTATGCTGTTTTTTATGCAAAATAAATAGTCAAATACAGTTTTCGAGCTGGTGAAAACGGGCAAGCTATGTAAAAAAAACTAACGAAATACTGCTAAAATACAATCTAGACTGTTAAAAACATACAAACCAGTTTGTTTTTCGTTTGTTTGTTTCTGACAACTGACAACTGACAAATTACAAATACTAATTCAAAAAAAAAAGTAACTACAAATTTAGAATATTGGCAAAATTTGTTTATTAAACGTTTTGTTGTTGTTGTTTTTAAAGACAAAATCACTCCTCAAAGGTCTTCCCAAAACCTTCTCGAAAGCGACCGTCCTTTGCCAGATATAAACCCGGTACGCTCCGGTACTCCCTCGCGGCACATGCCTGACTCTCTCAGGAGCCCTCTAGGTCATGTCACCCCTGGTTCGGTATGAAAGGGGAAGATGGGTAATCAGAAGTGAGAGGCATCATATCCTTAGATCAACCACAGAGTTGCACGTGATTAGCGTTGTGCATTTAATCGCCTCTTGCCGGTATGCCTATCTAGGTCATATGATAACCCCCTAACCTGCCGGGACTATTAAAGTCTTTTGAATTGAATCAGCAAAAAAAAAAACACCTCGTTTTTTTGCATATCATGCACTGATATTTTCTTGAAGCAGGACTGCTCCCAGTTCTCTGGCTTCCCATTCTCTTTCGGAACTATTCCCCGTTCTCTCGTTACAGACGGAAAAGTAGTCCAGCCCTGGACCAAGACAATGGATTTACTGGAAGAAAATTTGCTAGTATATTATAAAATGGCGAAAGCAAACACCGAATTTCAGATCATTTTAGTGAACTTTTCTCTTCTTCTTCTCATATTTACATACATTTAATGTTTATGAAAGGTATGAAAATCAAAAAAGTTATATAACTTCGCTATTGCAATGGGCTATTAACTTCGTGCCCGATTATTTTGCTTGTGTGTTTCCCGATTTGGCTAATTTTTGGCAGGAGTATAACACATACCACTAAGAAGCAGCTGACCAATTTTCATTGAAATATCAAGATTGAATTATAAGCGATTGCCTTTGAAAATAGCAGAAATTTTATGTTGAAAAGTAGGCCGCGCCACGCCTACTTCTTCAAAATTGACAAGATTTTTTTGTGGCCGAGTTTTTCTTAAAAAGCTTATTATGTGTGCAAAATCTGATTGATATAACTTGCTTATAAAAAAATTTTTCAGAACAATGTTAAAAAACTGAGCGTGGAAATTAACCGATTTCGCCCATTTTTACAGCAACCAGTTACCTTTATATATAGAACATTATCACCAAATATCGTTTCGACAAATACATTTTTGGCGGAGTTATGGCATAAAAAGTTTTGTGGAATAGTCCACTTTAAAAGGGGCGGGGCGACGCCCATTTTCAAAAATATATTTTATGCCTCAATCTCAATATATTCACCAGATTTTAATGAGTAATCACTTTTTTTGTGTTTTTGAAAATATTCTATATATAAAAAGTGGGCGTGGCTATTATCCGATTTCGCCCATTTTAAATATCGCTATGAGATGAGTGTTAAGGAACCCGCATACCAAATTTCATTAAGATATCTCAAAAGTTACTCAAGTTATCGTGTTCACAGACGGACGGACGGACGGACATGGCTTAATCAACTTCTCTTTTCGTCCTGAGCATTTTGATATGTATAAGTCAATATCTATCTCGATCCGTTTAAAGTTAATATACTAAACAGACTAAAGTTAATATACCTTGTATGCGTAGCACTTCTAGGTAGAACAAGATTTCATATGCAGATCCACAATGTAGGTAGCAAATTAAAATCTCTGAAGTAAATGTGCGACGTTATACATTTAGCGAAAAGCAAATTTTCGAACGACATAAGTTTTAGCAACAAAACTTTCCGCATCAAAAATCACGGTACAGCGAAATTGAGATACTAACCAATCAGCACTGATTTCAACAGGGAACAGCTGCATTTCACTCCCATCGCGCTAAAATTAGTATATTTGTGTGTGTACGCTGTGCGGTAACGCGTGCCTGCTTGTTATACGATACAACCATATTTATGTAGTAAAAATACAACAAATATTTATATACCACATACGTATGCATTTGTAGTGGTTGCTGTATAAATTTGTGTACGAATAATATTATGTTCCCAGTCGAGACTTGTGAAGCCAGTACAGCAAGCAAAAATATTTAAAACAGGTTAGCTTATGGAGATTCTATACATTTGAATTTTTTTTTTTTTCAGACTTTCTAACCACAAAGTAATACAAAAAAAAATACTTTCAAATGTACATATATACCCAGTTGGAAATATTGAAATAATTGGAGCTTTGTATGCATGCTCGTTCATTTCCCTTTTGCACGTATTGTTTATCAGGCAGCATGCATACTCTATCCCCTCTTTTGTACTACTTTTTTATGCATGTATCTGAAATATCTCAAAAAGCATACATAAATAATAGTGCGTACACATGATTTATGCGTGCAAAATCACTTATGCTACACGGATGAAATAGCATGGGTTTTCATACATACGTCAATAATATTTTTATTCATACATCCGGAAGGGGCAAAATGAAGACAGGTTGCACAACTTTCAACCATCAATATAAGAATATAAAGGCTATTAAACTCTTCGCATATCTTACGCATTTTGTACCAACGCCCGTGAGCCATGCTAGGGTCAAAAGGGTTGGCTTTGTGTGTTCAATTGTCAATATATGCCTCAGATCGATGGTTTAAAGGTGTGCCATCGTCACTGAATTAGTAACTATCATGAACCAAGGAAAATGGTGTAAGGGTTGCGCAGGAAATCCTTCCAAATATGGAATATTTCTGTAGACTTTAATAAATTGTCTTAAATTTATATACTTTTTCAAGTCAATAAAGAAAAATAAAAGAACATTCAACTATGTACGTTAAGCACAATCAGTAAGTAATTAATCGATGTCACGTCCATTTTAAAAATTTATATTATTTCACATTTTCTTTTACAGCGGCACTTTAGTATTTAAATATATTGCTTATTATATTCATCTATGATTCTTATACAAATATTTAAAATAAAAGTAGGCGTGATCCTTGATCGATATGAATAATTTTTCTCCTGCATATTTCTTGTAAATTTACTTAATCAAAAGTGTTCGGCACCGCGACTGCCTTCCAAAAACTAGTCCGCCTGTTCCATACAAAGCAATTAACTTCTCAAACAATATTTGGGGTCAAAGTGAATGCACTTGGGTGTCGACGATTTCCTGATTGGTTTACGTTCGCTCACATTGTGGCGTTGACTGCGATCAAATGAATTTTTTTCTGTTCTTTTGCTAATTCCAAAATGTGTGCCTCTGTCTACATATCCCCGTTAGGATGTAGTTGCGATTCTTATTGTTTTTGTTTTTGTTTCTGGAGTAGTTGTCAGTCTAATTTTATGCTAACAACTACAATGACAATCCACGCACATTCTTTCATTGTTCTCTACCAGAACCCAGCAAACATTTTCAAAAAACGTGCATAGAAGTTATGGTTTATAGCGCCATTAAGATCAATTAGTCTAAGAGCCAGGGAGTGTTAATATTAATAATACATAGTAATAGTTAACAAAAAAAGCCCTAGTTAGTAAAACCACTAAACATTTTTTTTTAGATATGACGCAGAATTAAGCTTTTATTTCGCTTAAGGCTTTTCGAAAAAACTATGAGAGGAATGCTATGCTTTGTTGTCAAGAGCATTGTTGAACCGCACCAATACGGGCTTATTTCAGATCGATCTAGCGCAAACATCTTGACTGCCTTTAAAGACAATTCGCAAGTTTATGGGATATGTACGGATTTTTCGTTCAGCTTTGCGTCGAAATGGAAAACTGTATCTCTTATGCTTTTGTGGCAAATTTTGGTCTTCCTCAAGGTAGTATCCTTGGGCCATATTCTTCTTTATGCTGATGACTTTAGGATCTTTTGTGAGATAAATATTCCGTCAGACTTGCATAAAATCTTTGACTGGTGTAATTCTAGCAAGCTCTTTGTAAATACAAATACAAAAAAAACATTTTCAAATGTCTTATGTCAAATGTAGTTATATTTTCTCTTCAGATTTCCATATGGCTGATAGTTGGTGAACCCAGTTAAAGATAATAAATATCCCTATACCAGGAAGATATTAAATACATCATTAGTGAACTCGAAAGTCCATTGTTTAAAACCCAATTTGAATCTTTCATACTGCTAGAATTGGCGGGGTACAAAGGAAGTTGATTGAACTTGAGTTATGTGCTCTGAGTTTTAGTATCAAATGCCATCGTATTTTTCTCGGTGTACGCTGATTAGCCGACACTGTGTTGGATCCAGAAGAAATTTAAACCAACTTATGCTCGTTTATGATATCGCTGGTATGTCATTTGACTGCACAGCTCTCGTCGAGCAAATCACATTCAATATGCCTAACCCATGCCTTTGTTCTTGGCTACCTTTTTGTTTGTGCTCTACGAGGAATAGCTACGTCCCCTTTGATACTATCATTCGCTGTTTAGCAGAATTCAATAAAATTTACAAAATGCCTAATATTGTTTTCTCTCTGTAAAAAGACTTTTTAAAATCCCAATTACTCTTAGGTATGTAGTAAACTTTTATTTATTTTTATATAATTTTATTTATTTTAATTTTAATAGTTTTGCATCTACTCTGTAAGATTTCAAATCATAGACTGAATAAATTGAATTGAATTATATTCAACTCGTTCGATCCACATATTTGAATATCTAAATTTATTTAAAAACAATTTTAGATAGGTGACAGCGCCGTGAAAACATCTTCAGCTGCCTCACTTACTAAGACAGCTTAGTTAACCTGCATTCAAAATATCACTGAAATGTATCAAGTCGTTTTCGAGATAAAAGCGAATATATGAGATTATACATACTTTTCTTACACTTAGCTTTCAAAGCAACTTCCTCAAATGCAACGTATAGGTAGACAGCCTCAAAATATAGTAAACTATCAACATACGAAATTTCAGCCAAATCGGTCAGTTATAAAATAACTTCCCAAAAGTAGGCTATAAAAAATGTACTTTATATTTACTCCGCTATAATTTCTCATTTCTCTTGTATCACCAACAAGTATGAATCCAAAAAAATTTCACTCTCAATCAAAACTTCACATCGCCGCCTCATAAGCGAAGTTCAAAACCTTGTGGTCTCGTCTGAGCACTCAATCCCGAATTATAAGTGGAATATCACACTATTTTAAAATATTTTCAAAATCGTCCCATCGCAGAGTTTCTATGAGCAACATTCAACTTTTTTTCAAAAACACTCTACAAAAAGTTGGCTGCAGAACGCCATATAGCAGTTTCAGTTTCAAATAATGTGATTTACTCTGCTGTCGATATGGATTCACCTGAACTAAACCACCTTCTGCACTACATTTATTAACATAATAAACGATTCACTCCACAGCGTTTGCAAACAGTCTGTAAACAATTAATCAAGGCAAATTTTACTCGCTCGAAATAGCTAGCTGGGTACTAGCCTAGCAAGATAGTCTGTGCGCGTGTGTATATGTCAAATATTTATTCTCATTGTATGTATGTTTATGTGTAAATGTATGAATTGCAGATTTTGAGGTACACTCTGTTGCCTCGTTGATTCCTTGTTTAGCTTGCAATTGCGTCTTTTGTCGTTTGCTATTGTCGCTGATATGTGACACGCCTAAATGTATGCCACTAGCTCATACATACTCTCACGATCAATAGCATTGGTGTGTGTGTTGTAGTCTCCGGGTAGGTGTTGAAGCAGCCAATGTAAAACAGCTGTTGCCATTTTTGGCTACACGCCTGCTTGTCACACACACGCACACACCTCATGCTCTCACACTTCGTGCTGCATTGCGTCTATGCTTTATTGCATTTCTTAACCAGCGCTTTCAACAAATAAATACTTTGTTTGTTTGTTTATTTGCTTGATTGTTTTCTAAAACTTTAAGAAGTTGTTAGCTTGATTGTTGTTTACTTAGTGACAATGTGTACGCGTATTTATACGATGTGATTCTGCAACATCAAGTGAAAGGCGGCTTAAGTTGAAGAATTCAGCCGGCGCTTACTAACCAAAAGTTGTAGGCTTGAGGCAGAGGCATTCTATGCATAAACTTGCTGGCATACATAAACACATACACACACACATATATACATAGTTTATATGTGCACAGATTTTGTCTTTTGCCTTTAGATTTTGAAAATTTCACAATTGTTTAACATTTTGTGGAAGTTTAAATTTCTTATTTGATATTTGGTTATTTTTGGAAGCGAAACTTTTACTTAACACAAAAACAGAAGCGGTTGTTTGTGTGTGTGTGTGTATTGAAGGACGCCTATATATTAGTTGCTGAAGTCCCGGAAAAAGATCATGAGACTAGCTGCAGTCTGCTGGGTTAATCCCAACTAGGCCGTTATGGGAAAGATAAGTCAGTTTTATGGATGAATTAGACAATACTTAGACTTAGCTTGTCTTGGAAACCTTAAATCTAACATATGAGCAGCACTTTTACGTAGTTACCCAGAAAATAACTTAACTTCGAAACTTGGAAAACTACTTAATATAGATTTCCAAGTTAAGTTTCTAAATTCTAGAAATTAGACTAGTCTAGTACAGACCTGTTAAATTCCTATTGACATTAATAATGAATAATTTCTTTTGGCTTTTTGATTTTAATGATCAACTAATTTTGTGGGTCCTCATCAAAAATTATTAATTAATTAATCGAAAAAAAAAATAACGATTAATGGCACTAAAAATAAATGCAAAATAATTGAAAGCATTGACCATTATTTTTAATTTAAAAAAATCACAAGGTAAAAAACAATAAGGTAATTAAAACTAATCGAACAATTAAATTAAATTAGACAACTAAATAATTAATTTTAATTATTTGATTACTTTCAGTTATTTAATTATTTTCAATTATAAGCATCAACAATATAAATCTTAAATGCAAGTACAAAATGAATAAAACATTATAGATTATTTTCAGATCAAACTCCTTTCAATTTTTAATGTTGAGTGACTTATTAAATTGAAAAAATATAGTAAAAAATAATCATTTAATTACGTTTCTGATATCAATCATATAATCAAAGACAATCTAAATTATTTGACATAAATGACTGCAACTAAACGACATTAAAAAAATCACAATAATCATTTAATTACTTTAATCCTTTTAATCACATTATTATACACACATTAAAAACAATAATCATATCAAAAATGCAATTAGGCGACATTAAAAATAATCATAAACGTTTATATTAATCCTGCAATTAAAATATATTAATTAATTTCTGTTTTAATTATTTAAAAATGATTCATTAAAATAGTACAGCTACTGACAATTAATCGTTACAAAATTTTCTGAGCCGATGAAGTAAAATTTTAATCATTACAATTTTTAATAATTTAACAGATCTGGGCTAGTAGGAGAACCAAGTGGGTCTGTACCCTTTCAGACATAAAGTAGTACACTTAGTCACTTCATAGCAGTCAAACAAAACTGATAAATTCAAGCCATATAAAGAGATCAACGCTGCCATTAGTAAGATGCGCCTTTCCGACTCATACCGAATTCACACATTTTTTCGAACGAATTCCTATATGTAAAATAAAATCCTTGAAGAGTATACGGAGCACAGTCAAACCGCTTAATCGAATTCAAAATAGATATTTAGACCGACATAGAAGTCTTACACAGAACTGAATTTATTGTATCTCCAAATCCAAAACCGGTGTTAAGTATGTGATTGCGGCCTAAAGTGATAGCAAAACCTTAACCCAAGCTGAGAACGAAAAGCAAGTATACCTGAAATTACTGAAGTTATTCCTGCTTTTATGTATTTGGTATCGCCATCAAATTCTTCTAACGGATATCCTCCAAAAGTGGCAGTTGCAATACGATTTGAACAGAGTGAAGTTGAAATTATGTCATTGAGTTTTGACGGACATAACGGAAGACCATAATTTGCCCACAGCAACAGAGAGTTTGCAGGACCTTATGTGATCCACCACTTGGCGCGTTTGTGCTGATCTACCTCAGCAGGGAAATTGGGACGTATTTCCTTCATTCTTCCGGCCGGGATGTAGCGGCCGTAAAAGTCATGCATAACAAGTTGTTTGACTTAGTCGAAAATAAGTCAGCTGGCAGGTTGACTTATTTGTGGCTCAGCTTAGTTATGTGGTGAAACTGAATAAGTGAAAAACCAGCCATAACTTAGTTAAGTCGAGTTGGTGAAACCGGCCCATAATATTGCACAGCATAGATACCAACAGTTCTATGTTTCTGCAAATCTACAGGATTCGATTGTTTATTAGAGAAATTCAGGGATTTCAATGAACAAGGCCAGCAATAGGTATACTATAGGTTTTAGAGCATTGCACTGTTTTCAAAGCTCTATTGTGCCCCCATCTCAATCACAACACCTCTGTCAAGCCGACTTCCCTAAGAAGCATAACATTTCTCTGCGTCGCATTCCAGGATAATGTTCTATGCAACATCCAACCCTGTATTACAGAAACGCAATA
Organism: Merzomyia westermanni; assembly: GCA_949987695.1. Taxonomy (NCBI): domain Eukaryota; kingdom Metazoa; phylum Arthropoda; class Insecta; order Diptera; family Tephritidae; genus Merzomyia; species Merzomyia westermanni. Next base: position 201,193,370 of record OX465288.1, read on the forward strand.
TATGCGTCTTGAGCCTGCGGTGGTTTGCAAGTTCTCATTGATTTTCTTGTTCTCTTTTTGCCGCAGAGTTTCTCTGATTGTCTGCTAGCCAACTGGCAAGAGCGACTCAGGGCCGATGGGCGTTATAGTCGTGGCTTCCCTTGCTTGTCTTTCCGCTTGCTCATTTCCTTCAATCTATGTCCCAGAACCCAAGATAGTAGTACTGTATTTAGGTGGTTTAAGCTTCTGAAGCACTCGAATACCATCGCTTACTTTTAATAAAAATACGAGATTACCTTATGTGCCACCTGGCTGTCGCTGGGTATCACTATATTTTCATTCGTAGTACATATATTCACTCAACACACCGACTACCTATATTGCTGCTGGTGGACCCGTGAGCATGGCTTCTGTTATGCAGACACACGCCAAACCTATTTTCCTGAGCGATTTCCATAGCAACGACAAAACGAAAATTCAATGCGAATAATTTACCACTATTAATAGGGACAGCCATTAATATATTTCCTTAAAAAATTTAGAAAAGTTCTGTTAATCTTTTGTACTTTTGTACAAAAATACTATCAAATTTAATACTATTTGGGAAACATTCTCTTCTTTTCTTTCCTTTTCTCTCAAACTTCGCTGCGTAATTGAGATGTCACTTGATCTGTCAATACGTAAATCACTTCTCTGTTATTACATCATGCTTGAAACCTATAGAAGAAATATTTACAGGAGGTTGATTAATGAGGGGTGATAGGAAAAACTACAGGAATGCTTTGCATTTTAAATTTAGTCAATAAATTACAAAAATACATATTTAAGCTTTGAAGTCGCTTCTTTTAAAAACTCATAGAATTTACAAATTTACAAAATATTCAATTATTGACACTTCAAAAACAAACTTACTCAAATTATTCTTTGATTAGTTAACATTTATTTTAGTATGTCATTCTCAATCAAGCAATCAAGCACTCCCGCTGTTTGCCACAACTCATAAGTCAATCATCTAATAATAAATTACATTTCAAAATCAACTTCTTGCTATTTCTAAGTATGTTTAGTTATAAAACAAAATATGGTTGTACAAAAGAAAATTCATACATACATAGTACATAAATACATTTCTTATCACTAAGGCAATAAGTTATAACAGCCAAACTCAATTTGTATAATTTTCCGAGAGACTTTTTTTATGGTTAACTGAAATCAAGGGTTTTTGACTAACTTGAAATTTTCTAATGTTTTTATTTGAGTCAAAGTAAAATTTCTATTTTTTTTACTACAGCATGATTTAGACCAGAAATTTTGGCTTTTCTTTATATGTAAATATTTATTTTGCATTTTCTAAATGTTACGCTAATCTTAGCTGTTATTACAAGACTTCTCTTTTCGTTTGTTTCGATATGGATCTACCTGAAAAATTTGTTAAACTAAACTCTTATTTGCTAGGTATTTTGAACCAGGCCTGTTAGATTTGATTAGTAATTTGTAGTCTATTAATTAGTTGGCTCAGTTAATTGGAAATGATTATTTTAATAGTTTCTAAATAAAAGGCAAATATTAATGGAATAATTAGAAAAAACCAAAAAAAAAAGTAAAAAAAAAACAGTTGTCTCTAAACATTTTCCCTACTCTATTGAATTAAAAACTTTTAATAATTAATTAAAAATGATTATCAAGCAATGAAAAACAATAATAATTTTCATAAAAATTCAGAAACTCGAAAATTATTATTCTTGGGCTTGAGCTCGTTTCATGAATACTTGAAAAAGTAAAAATATGGAAAAAATATAAAAAAAGGTTGTTTAGAATATTTGATTACTTTTGATTCTTCTTGAAAAATCAAAAAAAAAAAACACAATAATCAAAACAACTTTTTTTTGATTACTTTTGATATTTTTTAATAATCGTAATTTTTTTGATTATTTTTTTAATTAATTGGAAAATAATTATTAAAATTTTAAAGCAAATTTAATCAATCATTAAATCGATTCTCAAGAAAATAATTCATCAAACTATTAATCATTACGCTCAGGTATCATTATTTAATAGGCATGTTCTGAACTAAAAATTTTTTTTACAAAATCCGTGCAAATTATTGTGGTTATAATTAAATTTTCGCTAAACTCCACTTTCGCTATTATCGCTTGTAGCCACAGAAATACACATACATATCTACATCTAACTCAGCAATGTAAGCATTCGCTGCAGTCAAAACAACTAGCTGTAAACTAGTCCAAAAATAGTATGAACAAGAAAAACAACTAATTAGCTAATTTTTACCTTTTCATACAATGAACTTCTGCTTTTACAATCTGATATCGTTTGAGATGTAAATTGCCAGATTTAGTACAAGAATATACCAAGCTGAAACTAGCTCAAAATAACCCAAAAACTTATTTGTAAAACTTATAAACGACTTAGTCCGATTTTAATCATTATATCTCCGCAACCAGTTTATGTATGGAACTTAAACACATCGCCTTTGCAACACACATTCGCACCTTTCGTTTGAAACACATTTTGGGTCACCCTAACCCGGTGGAGTTGTCAAAATAACGGTTACCTTAAACTTTAAGTCAATTAATTATTAAAAGTTTTTATTATAATAGAGAAGAAAAATATATAGACACCCCTCATAGCTTTTCTTAACAACCATATCTATGTATCTATCTATAAAATAGTTATTATTCTTAGCCTCGAGCCCGTTTGTAGCAATAAGTCACAAGTCCGAGCTATTTTGCTGTACACATCAAATTTAATAATAAATTTCTTTCGGGGTGCTGCAGTATTATCCGAATATTTAAATATTTTTTGCCACAGATTTCGTATTTTTCGGGCTAGTTTAAGATGAGTTACTAAATGCTTTCAACCAGTGTTCTTTCTAAATAGCTTGTTGTTTCATTGCGTGGTGGTAATACAATTACTTTGTTGTGTTGTTGTCTCAAGTCAAGTGGCGCAATGTGTTGATTCCGCTTTGAGTCTGTCATTGCATTCAATCTTTTCATGAATTTTTCACAAATCACACCTATACACATGCCACACATATGTATGATGTACACTAGACCGTGACAGGAAAAGCAAATGTTTAAAAAATTATTTTTTTCTTTCAAAAGCTTTATATTGGACTATTTACAACCTTGACACACTCTGCTGAGCAGAGTTCGAGTTCCTTAAGCTATCATAATTAAGAAAATACTATAAGTGGCGTCATCTGGCGGTAGATAGCATTACAAATAATGAATATTTGTTTTTTGTTTTTGTTTTTGACACTCCGATTATGCACTTTGGTTTTGTATACCAAAAATTCAATTGAATTGATTTTACAGGCAGGTATTTTTATTTAAGTTAATTTTTGGTCTCACGTGTAGGACTTGTTACTCGTCCGCAGAGCTGTCATGCCATGACTAGGTATTTATGCAAACGACTATAATAGAATGTTGGTAATTCATTAGCCACCAGCTGACTATTTAACTGCCTACAGGCTAACCTTGGCTAACCAATCAGCTATCAGGACGCTGGCTTATCCGTCAGCTGAACTCCTCTGTTTATTTATTTTTTTCCATAATTACGTGCAAGCGGCGCCATCTGGCGATAGTTAGCATAGGCCATTATGAATTTGTATATTAACTTTCGTGTTCATTTTTGGCACTCCGACTGTGCTCTTCGATTTTGTTTATTTTGTAAACCAACAACTCTACCTAGGAGTCAGCAGAGAATGCTAAAATTTCCCTGATGATGAAATCTAGCAGCTTCCGAAATGGGTACATAAGAGAAGCTCTATCTATTCTAGTTAAAACTTTTAATAATTAATTTATTAAAATAAAAACAATAATAATTTTCATATTAAAATTGTTATTCTTGGAATTGAGCTCATTTATTGTCAGGAAGCCCATAATAATATCAAATAAATTTAAAAAAAACTTTTTTTTGCCCCGTCTAATGTACACATATGCACGTTTATGAGTTCCCTTTTCACCCACGCTGAATATTTCGCGCCCTTCTCTATACAATCTGTGGCCTGTTGTTCACTGCTGCTATTTATTTGCGTTTGTTGTTGTTCTTTAGAATTTTTTAAAGTGGCCAATTCAACGATTATTGCGCTGCCGTTTTAAATGTCAAAGTGCCATAATGAATAAGTTTATTTATTCATTCATGCTGTAAGAGAAGCGTTGCTTTTTTTGAAGGGCTCATTTGAAACGCGCCATTTTTTACTTTTATGTGTCTAAGTATGCAATGCATATGTGTGTGTCTGAAATAATCCTTTCATTGCTTTAACCGTCGACATACCCACGGTCGTGTGCCTTGTGTATTGAAAGGAATGCAGTGAAGTTACTTGACTTCGAGACCTCGTAGGAAATTTGCCTAAGCTTGATCATAGCACATACACAAGCACCCACGCTCATATAGAATTTTGGTGTGTGATTTAAATGTTAAACATACAAATTATCATAAACATTTCACACACATGTGTAGCTATGTATGTATTGGTGTGTATGCTAATCTGTATTTATCGCCAGCAAAAGCACAGGAATTTTACACCTTTTGGCTTTCCAGCGGCATGTCGCCCTACATTTGCCTTTTGCCCCAGATTTCATTTTTTGCATTGCTGCTGTTAGAGAAAAGTCTAATTTTGTTGTTAGACGCCCTTTATACACAGCGCTCATTGTACTGCGTATGGTGAACGTATACTACACTAGTCCTTTTTCGCTTGACGTGCGTGGAATGTTAAGCATGTGCTTGGGCGGCGGGTGTAAAAGAAGGCGGCATTGTGGGCTGTGGCAGTATTTTGGATGTTTTCGCTTTTTGATCTCTTCCACTTGTTTGTTTTTATACTTAGCTGAGTATAGCTCGGAAATTACATACATTTTATTTGGTTTAGGGTAGGCGGTGAGGCGGCATAAATATATTGTGATAAATAAAGTTTGACATTAATCGAAGTGCTCTGTCGGAACACGATAAATTGATCAAAAGTTTGAGATATCGTATTCAAATTTTGTATCCAGGTTCCTTGACATCATGTCCTTGCGCTGTTTGGAATTTAACTTTAAGAAGACCTGGCATATCAAAGAAAATTTAGTACACACTAGCAGAAAATATCACGCTTCGCCGCAGTCTCGGACCTGAGACTGAGTCCAATTTTAATCATTATTTCCCTGAAAGGAGTGGAGATATGGAACTTAATCACATTTAATCGTTTTTAAAAGGGATTAAACCAAGGGAACTGGTACCCAGTACTAGGCCATTCAATAGTTTTAATTATATCTTAACTATAAATAATAATAAAAACCAAAAAAAGATTTAAAAAACCTTGGGTGCCAAGTACTTGTGAAGTTTGATGTGTAGAAATTTTATTTTTATTTTTATTATTTGATGTTCATTTCATTCTCCCTCTTTACTTTGCTTCCTCAGCTGCTCCATTCCTTTCTTTTAGTGTATTTGCTTTCTATTTCTTTCTTTCCCTTTCCTTTCCATCCCTTTCCTTTTATTGTATTTAATTTTTTTTATTTTTTTTTATTTTTCTTTTTCTTGCTTTTTATACCAAAAATTTTTGTTGATTTTACGGCCTGTAGATTTTCCAGTATGCATGAAACGAGGCCAAGAATAATAATTTTTCACTTTTTAATCATTCTGAAAATTATTATTGTTTTTTACTTTTTAATAATCAATTTTTAATTAATTATTAAAAGTTGTTTTTTTTTCTTATTTATTTTATTTATTTGTATTTAATTTTACTTTATCTTATTTTATTCTATTTAAATATATTTTATTTTATTATATTTTATTTTATTGTATTTTATTTTATTTTTTTTTATATTATTTTATTTTATTTTAGTTTATTTTAATTTATATTATTCTATTCTATTCTATTCTATTCTATTCTATTCTATTCTATTCTATTCTATTCTATTCTATTCTATTCTATTCTATTCTATTCTATTCTATTCTATTCTATTCTATTCTATTCTATTCTATTCTATTCTATTCTATTCTATTCCATTCTATTCTATTCTATTCTATTTTATTCTATTCTATTCTATTATATTCTATTCTATTCTATTCTATTCTATTCTATTCTATTCTATTCTATTCTATTATATTCTATTCTATTCTATTCTATTCTATTCTATTCTATTCTATTTTATTCTATTTTATTCTATTCTATTCTATTCTATTCTATTCTATTCTATTCTATTCTATTCTATTCTATTCTATTCTATTCTATTCTATTCTATTCTATTCTATTCTATTCTATTCTATTCTATTCTATTCTATTCTATTCTATTCTATTCTATTCTATTCTGTTCTATTATGTTCTATTCTATTCTATTCTATTCTATTCTATTCTATTCTATTCTATTCTATTCTATTCTATTCTATTCTATTCTATTCTATTCTATTCTATTCTATTCTATTCTATTCTATTCTATTCTATTCTATTCTATTCTATTCTATTCTATTCTATTCTATTTTATTCTATTCTATTCTATTCTATTCTATTATATTCTATTCTATTCTATTCTATTCTATTCTATTCTATTCTATTCTATTCTATTCTATTTTATTCTATTCTATTCTATTCTATTCTATTCTATTCTATTCTATTCTATTCTATTCTATTATGTTCTATTCTATTCTATTCTATTCTATTCTATTCTATTCTATTCTATTCTATTCTATTCTATTCTATTCTATTCTATTCTATTCTATTCTATTCTATTCTATTCTATTCTATTCTATTCTATTCTATTCTATTCTATTCTATTCTATTCTATTCTATTCTATTCTATTCTATTCTATTCTATTTTATTTTATTTTATTTTATTTTATTTTATTTTATTTCATTTTACTCTATCTTATTTTATTAGATTTTATTAAATTTTATTTTCATTTTTTTTTTTATTTTATTTTGTTTTATTCGATTTTAATTTATTTTATTTAGTTTTATTTTATCTTATTTTGTGTTATCTTCTCTTACACTGGCGACAAATATAATATGCATAATCGCGAGGTTTTGTAAACACCGTTTATATTTATGATAAGCGCCGCTTGAGTTTTTGCTCGAATGTTTACCGACTGGGAGCATTTATTGTTTTACGCACTATCACCAAATAACAAAATGCAACAACAGCAAGGAAAATATTGTTGGGATAATCAGAACCAGCAAATCACTTGTATATTCCCACACACATAAGCAGGGAGTCACATATCAACAAGCAGGTAAGCAAGAATTTCAATACACACATACTAAGCCAATACACATATATTAAGCCTTACTCAGTCACATGTTGCTTCTTGTTACACATAACTTTGCAGGACTGAACTATACCGAGCTGAAAGATGTTCACAGCTCAAAAATAGCTCCAAGTTTGTACATACAGCTGAGTATATAATATTCGGTTACAGTCAAACTTGGACTTCTTTGATTATTGTTTTTGGTGTTGCTTTCCCTTGCCATTGTTCGCATTTTGTAGATATTTGTGCGCATTGTTAACGAGGCTGAAAATTAGTATTTATTTAAGACTCACGAAACACACGTTGAAGAAAAGTTTTAATGAGCTTGCAACTACTTGATATCGTTGGTTGATGTAGTGAGTTTTCACGGACTCCAACATTGATAACGCAGCTACGAATAAGAAAATAATCTTAAACACGAGGCCACCATCTGTTGAAATCTCATTATAAGATTCTGATCACTCTATCACAGAATTTCTATTCAAAAACATCAAGAGGACTCTGCTAATTTACAATTATATTGACCTACTATTCACCTTGTAAAAAGGGTACATTTGAAAGAACCTCCGCTGCGAAACTTGAGCTAACTCATTATTCCTTTAGTTGCTCCTATGACTTCACACACAATTCGTTGGGCTCATAATCCACTTGAAGTAATGCCTAACCAGGCTCGTTGCTAAAATAATTGCCCGCCTTATCCTGAAGAGTTGATTGGCTACTTGAGAAGATGGCAGCTCCGCACCCCCCACTGAAGGATATTCACAATATTTCCGCATGCTCTGCCATTTGACTGTGGTTCTAAAGATTTATTTTCTTGATCTACTTAGTAGAATCTGTGTTTTTTCGCTATCGCAGTTAGCAGAGGTCGCTGAGCTAGTATAATATCTTCTCACTCTATTTTAGAAGGGGAAATAATTTTTTTTTGTTTTTGTATGGGGTATCTGGGGTATCGAGCCTTTGTCGAGCTTTTATTTTTATTGAGCTATTACGAGCGCTGTGGATTGTAGCACATTCCGACTACTTTCCACCACACCAATGATGATCATATGATAGCTCTCACTGCCAAGCTCCTACTTCCCTTCACTTTACGTGGCACCAATTAAACCAAACATATTAGTGGCCTAATACATTACTACGGCATCTGTGGCTAAAATTTTAAACCATACATAGGTTAAATCAATTTTTTTGTAGTAAGTTTCAAACCTTTCGATATTCAATTCCTATTTTTAATATTTTTTTTTTTGTGATTTTGAAATCTATCTTAAAAAAAATTCAAAATTTTTTTAAAAATAAAAAAAAAACTCAAATGTGCTGCAAATACGAGCAGTATAAATTCATTGTATTTCTGAAAGCTTGAATATATCTATGCCGTTGAGTTAAAAAATTTTAAAAGTTCACTGGGCTGAATATTTTCAAGCTCGGAGAGGCTCCCGAAGACGGTTTCCCACAAATTTCATTCTGCTTAGGCAGTGTTCTGGACAATCTAACAGCAGGTGCTCTACCGTCTCTTCCGCCCCCGGAAGGTTGCAACTGCGACACTAGGTGTTGTGTTCCAAACCTATTCGATCCGCGTGCGTCCCAATCATCAAATTCTCAGTGAGCACCGCAACTAATCTGAAAAGGTCCTTTCTGTTCACCCGCAGAAGTTGCGAAGAACGTATTTCATTGTAGTAGTGCCACAGACTCCTTGCCACTCTGCAGGACTGCAAACGCTTCCACATATCCTTAGCCTCGCTAACCCAGTGCTGAGAGATCCGATCCTTGATAAGTCCGAAGGCTGCAAGGAGCACCTTCGCCTCTGAGGCATCGAGAGCCGATCCACGCCGTGCCAGCTCATCGGCCAACTCGTTTCCCTGTATGTTACGATGCCCCGGCACCCATACTAAAGAAACGATACGTTGACTAGCCAGGTTCATGGTCCACTCCCTGCACAAGGAAGCTCTACAAAAGTATAATAAGTTGAGCTCAATTTGGCAATTTTTTATCTAAAATTCAAACATTGAGATCATTGAGGGTTTTTTAAAACTCATTCTGAGATAGGGCGTTTTTTAAGTACATTTTTGAATAGGGTGTCATTGAAAAAAAATTGTAATAAAAGATAGGGTCTTCTTCAGTAAAATTCTTTAGTTATGTGGTCTTAAAAATTATTTCGAAATTATTTGAATTTTAGGCTCAAATTTTTTACATTTTACCAGCAGGTGCTACTATCGGAGCAAACCAGATTCATTCCAGTGTAGAAAGGCGCAATAGCAATACTGCTTTAAATCTTCCAAGTGGGTTTCTCTAGTTACAACAACAACATTTAAGCTGAATATAGGTATATTTATCTTGAATATAATTCTAAAATAGTTCGTATCAAAGAAAATTCTAAATTTAAATTAATACGATTTTATGCTTAAAAATGCTTTCAGTCTTAAAACCCAGCAACTTGAGTGAACTTTCTGAAAACAAATTTTAAATATTTAGTTCCCTAAAATAACAGTAGATACCATGTACATTGTGTGCTCCTTGTATGTATATCTTCATAATATCTTCGCAGTTCAGTATATTCAGTTTTCTTAACAAATCACGTAGTGAAATTTGAGTTAAAAAAATTTCCAAAAAAAGAAAAATATTTTCGTATGCGTACTCATACGCCCTGTGGCACAGTGGTACTCAATGGCATGCGGTAGCACGTGCCCTATATGTTTTGTAATTTTTTTTTATTTTAAAAATTGTTAGTGCGAGCAGTAGTGTACAGATACTCCCAAACCACTGCAGGTGCTATTTCAGTTTAAATTATGCAAATTGAATTTTTCTCATGATGAGATTCTACCATCTTTCTCTATATACGAGTACAGCTGTGCGCAATAGAATAGTAGTGAAATTAAAATGGATATCGTTCGACGAAATAATTAGAAGTTGTGAATTCAACTTTTATTTAAAATAAAGCAAATTCCATAACAGAAGTCACATAAAAAGAAATTTCAAAGTTTACGCAAAGGTTAGGAAAGTTAATTAAACTTTAAAAAATGGCCATCAAAATCTGCAAAATTTTTTGCACGAATTTCTCAACAAATTTTGTGTACACAGTTTTGTAGACCAATCAATTTTAGTATAATATTGTGCTAGGTAGAACTCGCTCAAAAATTTCCCAGAATTGTCAGAATTTTTTTCGTCAAGGATGTTGAGTGATTTCTTCAATACAACGCATGAAGAAAAATTTATTTGGAGTGAAATAAATACCGAAAAAATGACAAAAAAAATTAAAAAAATTCGGGGGAAAGTTTGAGGTTAAATTATTAAAACGCAGCTTCTTTTTATTTTGTCGAACGATATCCAATTTACCGGAAGTGTTGATATGCATAAAAGCCCTTCTGTATCTAAAACTGTTCTATGAACGCGCCTAAAAATATTTCCACTTTCCTTGAGTTGACTTATAAAATATATGTACCAAAAAATGTATAAAAGGAATAAGCAAATGGCACATTAGAGGAAAAATGCATCGTGACGCTACAGGGCATCATAGCTTAGTTGTTAGAGTACTCTAACAGCGGCTTTGGTGCAGACACTTGGGTTCATATCTCAGTGTCCGAGAAGGGGTCTGATAAGAAGTTGGGCACTTCGAAACATGTCATCCCATACCATCGCTGTGCATATCGTTGTAATTTTTCCTCTAATATCAATTAACAAATAAACATAAAAATTCGAGCTTTGCTCCAACAACATTCACCATATCCAATTTAGTTTCACTACTATTATATTAAACACAACTGTACAAGCGTGTATGTGCAATTCCCATGTATTTCTATGAATCAATCTAATATAGAAACAAAGTTCCTGAGCGAACTACATACAACATGTTGTGGATATTATACGCAAAAAAAAATCACTTTCTTTACAAAACAGAAAAAAAATGTAGAATATTAAATATGCATAGATAGAATAAATAAATACATAAGAAAAGTAAGAAGGAAAGGAGACGAAAAATAATCGAATGCACAATAACGAAGCTTCGAAGAAGCATCTGTCAAAAGAATTATTTATCCTTTCGCTTTCTATTATGTTGTTTTATTATACCTATTAGTGCCACGCACACAAGGTATATTAACTTTAGACGCGTAGCGGTGGTCTGTAATGGCATAAACGGATCGAGATAGATATAGACTTATTTATATCTAAATGTTCAGGAGAAAAAAAGACGTTGATTAAACCATGTCCGTCCGTCCGTCCGTCTGTTAAACAAGATAACTTGAGTAAATTTTGGGTTATCTTGATGAAATTTGGTATGCAGGAGCGCTATTTAAAATGGGCCAAAACGGATTAAAAGTGGGCGTGGCTACTTTTTATATATAGAATATTTTCGAAAATACAAAAAAAGTGATTATTCAGTACATAAAACACTTATAGGGATAAAATTTATTGTGTACATTAATGTTAAGGCAGAAAATAAATCTTTCGGAAAATTTTTGAAAATGGACGTGGCACCGCCCACTTTTGATTAAGTCAAATTTAGATAGTGGATTATTCCACAAAACTTTTCATGCCATAACTCCGGCATAAATTGATTTATCGAAGCGGTATTTGGCGAGAATGTTGTACATATAAAGGTAAATTTTTGTTGTGAGCGAAATCGGTAAACGGCCACGCTCACTTTTTTAACATAGTTCTGAAAAATTTGTTTGTAAAATGTAAAACGCGATATTTTTATAACCATTCAAGCTATATCAATAAGATCTTGCACACATAATAAAATTTTTAAAAAAGGTCGACCGCACAAAACTGCTGTTAATTTTGAGGAAGTAGGCGTGGCGCCGCCCACTTTTCAGAAGACAAATTCTGCTATTTTCAAAGGCGTTTGCCTGTAGTTTCAACAATATATTTCAATCAAAATTGGTCAGCTGCTTTTGAATAGTATGTACATAGTATACTCTTGCCAAAAATTAAGCTAATCGGATAACGTGCAACTAAAATATCCGGGCACGTATTAATAGCCCACTGCAATAGGGAAGTTATATACCTCTTTTGATTTTCATGCCTTTAATATACATGAAATGTTTGTAAGTATAAGAAGAAGAAGAGATGGGCCCATCAATAAGTGAACTGAAATAATAAGGACGATGAGCTGAGTCGAGTCCGTCTGTCTGTCTGTCCGTCTGTCTATTTGAACGCAAATTTTTCAAACATAAAATGTGCATGTATTGGTATTTTGAAAAAATGTGGTTAGCAGCTGTTGGTAGGCACGCTATTTATAAACAAATAAATTAATGGCGGCCGCCGTGGTATGGCGGTAATATTGCTGGCCTACCACACCGAAGGTCAAAGGTTCAAGCCCTGGTACAGGTAACATCAAAAGTGGTTTGAAAAAGTTTTTTCAAAACGGGGTCGGCCCTCAGCAGTGGTTTGGCAAACTCTCCGAGTGTCTTTCTGCCATGCAAAAATTCATCTCTTTTGTAAATGCCGTTCGAAGTCGGCAAAAAACTGCAGGTCCTGCCAATTTGAAGGAAAAAATTCAAAACGGCACACCAAAAATTGGAATAGAAGCAAAAATCTCTTAGGAGGTTTATGATGTTGTATATCGCGCCATACATTTATATTTTTTTAAAATAAATTTACCCCTTAAAACTCATAACAGAAGGGTTTTTATTGAAAACAACCAGCTGGCTTTATAATACGAACTGGAAAGTATTAAAATAGACCTGCGTAAATTGGGATGCCATATTAAATCACTACTAGGTATATAATGTTCGGTTCCACCCGAACTTAGACATCCTTACTTGTTTTCTTTTTTAAATTTTCTTCAAGGCTGCGTGTGCATTCACACTGAATGAAATGTGGGACTCGACATTTCAGACTTCATACTATTACGAGATATTTATTAGAAAGTAGATGGGTCTAGGTAAGTCACCTGAACATAACTAAACCACAATTTTTTTTTTTAATTTATAAAACTTTCTTAAAAAACCCGCAAAATTGCGTAATTTTTTGTTCCGATGATATAGTCTTCTCGGTCAAAATCGCCCAGGCGGTTAGATGACCATTTAAAGAAAAAAGATATAGTCTTCTGATCGTATTGCTGTTGTTGGGATTGTTAAGGGTGCTTCGCCCTGTCTAATGGGCATGATCACTTTGAGAATCGTCATCAAGCTTTTCTTAAGGAAGTCGAAGGAAGCAGGCTGTTTGGACAGCGTTCGATCAGATCGAAATTGGTGATAGAAGAGTGGAGTGAGGAGACATACCAAATGCAGGGCAAGTATTTTGTATGGTGGGGATGAGTCTTGATAAGTAAGTTTTCCTGTTGCAGTATTCAGATCGAAAATGTGCTGGTATGACTCTAGTCTCCTCGCTGCCATCGTTAGCTGTTTCTGGTGGTTGTACATATGTCAATAACGGGCCTCACAGGCTGAGATCTCAAGGATTCGTCTCCTGTCTCAGCGAGGAGGTAATCTGAAGTCCACCTGTGCTGACGCTGATTAAACGGCTATGTAATATAATGCCGGATCTCAGCATGCTGCCTACAGAGATGTTTCCTTATGCCCCTACGTGACGGATCTTCATTCAATAGATGTCGGTTTGGGTGACCAGGTTTAAGCCAGTTTAGTATAAACTGTCTGCTCAAAAGTTACGGATGCTCTAGAACATTGAATACTTTTGTCTCTTGATATAGCTGAGACTCATATGGCATAAGAAGACATCCCATAAGAGTTCTGATAATGGCTTTTATGGAGAGGTGACTTTTATAGATCTTAAAGGAACGTGGCATGATAGACGGTATCAAAGGCTTTTGAAAGGTCAAATGCTACAAACAACTTCCTGGGGTTCGGACGATGTTGGCTCAAACCACAGTTGATTTGCGGAGTAATTGCGTTAAGAGCGGTGGTTGTGGTGTTTTCGGAAGCCAAGCTTAATGGCTGGCTAAGTGCAGATTTGCAATGTAGTAGACGAGTAGTATTGTTGCAACATTTACATGGCAATACTGTCAGTTGATTTGAAAGGTCTGGGGCTTCATTGTGGTTTCCTTAGCCGTGGGGACGGTGGCGTAAATGGGCGCTGCATTGTGTAGCTGTTTGCCAGCCCGACGGGTGAGTCATGGCTTCACCCTAACAGCCGATGGGTGCATTATAAACTGAAAAAGAGCTCCCGCATCGCATGGGGTTCAACTTAACGCTATCTCCAAAAGTCCTGGAGACCTTACCGTTGTGTTTGGTCGGATTAGGTAGGGTTGTTGTTGTTTGTAACGGCAAAAACACTCACCCAAAGTTTGGAAGGAAGAGTGACAGTCCTTAGGCGGATATGAATCGGATACTCTCTTGCGATACATGCCTGACTGTCGCTGAAGATATTTGGTATGACCAGTCACCCCTCCTTTCATAAGGACGGAAAAACTGGGTAATGAGAGGTGAGAGGCCTTAGCTAAGGCATTAGCATTTAGATGCCTCTTAGGATCGGTATGCCTACCTCGGGCATATTCTAAACCCCTAACCCACAGGGGTAAATTTTATTTGATACGGTCTTGATTTTCGCCCATAGCTTGCCGACACCGCTGGAGAGTTTTTAGGTCTCGTAATGATGGCTCCTATTAGTCAGTATGTATTCGTTGACTGTCCTTCCGGATTTGCGCATTGAGAACCTTCATTCGAGCATCAGCGGACCAGGACCGCAGTTTCCGTTGAGAATTTTGGGAATTCTTCCAATAGGTATAAAGCGGCCTTAGTGTACATCTGCCGGTGTGAGTAGACAGCAAAGGAACTCTCTTTATATTTCGTTAAACTGTCCCCTTTGTCATAATTGATGCTGCTTGGTCGTCACTCTCATTAAATAGTATCGTCCTGATTTTCTTATAACGGATATCCTAGTAAGCCAACAGTTTCAATAGGGGAGTGAAATTGGTGTCAGGAAAGTTTCCGCCATTAAGAAGGTATTGTGCAAGACCATTGCCTTGATTATCTTGTTGTATAGACGGTTTGGCAAGCCTTGCGGCGTCCATCAAATTTCCTGCATAGTGGTGATGCCAGTCTTTCCATTAATCCTGTTGTTGTAGTCCTTTTGTTTCCATGTCTCTTTGTGAAAGAGGCTGTGGGTTGTGGGTTCCGAAGCGTACAACCCGTTTGGGCTATTGAAAAGATATGTAGACATTATAAAGCATACCCGCTTACTCAAAAACAGACGGCAGTTTGCACTCGCAGTGTGTGATGAGAAATTCAAAGTGAGCCCTGAGTGCGTGATCCTAGATATCATAACGGAGGTTTGAGTATGTCCGCTCAGCTGGAACTAGTTTACATCATTTCAGGTTAGTATTTTGTTTTCTTAGGGTAGTCACATTCGCCTTTATCCAAATTGAAAACAAAATCAAAGGAGTCAACTTATTTATTCAAAATTGTTAAAATTCTTGCTTCTGACATGATGGCGGCGAATACGAGTTTCTGTTGCTTCTAAAAGGTGAACTTCTGCACAGCAACTTTAAATTAAAGTTTTCTTAACTTATAACTTTACAAGCAAGCAGATCAAGCGCTACTTGGCCCCTCTAATTCCTTCAGCCTTCGGCATTATAAACAATTTCTAATTTTCTTGCTGCTTGTAGCAGGATTACATTTCGTTCAAAACAATAACAAATATAGCGCTAAGAAGCAGAACTTTGTGTCTATCTGCTTTTGCACAACTTGAACTAACTTCATTCGCGCAATGCGTCAAGAAGCTGTGCATTATTTTCACAAAATTCATCTGCTGTATTATTTCCATTTCGGTCAAAATCGCCATTTACAAATTCTTGCTTTTGTTGCGCCCGAAAATTGTTCTACAAAATGAGTCTCAGCATAACAATCAGCAGTGAAATGAAATAGTACAAAACCAAAATAGCTGAAAGTGAATAGAAAGCTACGATTTGAAAAACTATTGTCATAACAACAACAACGGGAACTAATTTCAAAGCAAGTTATAATACGCAGAAGAGCCGAAAGTGATGTCCTGCGCAGTCTTCAAATTCCAAATGCGCTCTAATGTTTGGCTGTCTTTCTATGCTCCTTCAACATGCTTTTCTGAACCCAAAGGCGAGGGACGCCATTTTTTTGCTTTATTTTGAATTATTTTGCAAATTCGTTGTCATTTGAGTTATCTTGCTGTGTTATGTAGTTTTAAATTTATTTTTAAGTGGAAGCAGTTTTTACTGGTTTCTTCCATTCTAGCCAGAGTTGCGTTGAGATATTTGGAAGCAGATTTACATTTATTTTTTTTTTACGATGGTTTCAGCTTTTTTTTTTCTAAAGTTTCGTTATCGTTTTGAGTCAATTAGAAAGTAGTTATCAATTTAATTGAAATGCAAACTGATTGACTTGCGGACAAGCAGCAAACTTGTGATTAAACTTGTAAAAGGCGGCAAGCTATTTGATATTCAAGGCGCAAAACTTAACTTAAATAATTACACAGAACTCCGCGAAAAACTCTGAGTCAAAAAGAAGAGAAAAGAAAAGGAAAAAAAGAAGAGAACAGCGATGAACAACAGCGAAAAAAGAGAGAGAGGATCAAAGACAGAGATGGTCTTAGGGCAAGAGCAAAAGGGAGAGAGAAGGTTAGAAAAAGATGTACCTGACGAGGGGAAGGGGACGAATATTGACTGCATAAAGGAAAAGGATACCGTGAGAGAGTGCGGGAGGGAGAGGGGAAGGAAGAAAAAGACGGATAAGGAGTGGGAGAAGAGCGGAAGATGGACACGGACTGGGAGAGGCAGTGGGTGAGGAAGTGTCAGAGGGTGAGGGGAAGGGGGAATGAGAGGAGGAGGTAGAGGTAGAGGTAGAGGTAGAGGTAGAGGTAGAGGTAGAGGTAGAGGTAGAGGTAGAGGTAGAGGTAGAGGTAGAGGTAGAGGTAGAGGTAGAGGAAGAGGTAGAGGTAGAGGTAGAGTTAGAGGTAGAAGTAGAGAAAGAGGTAGAGGTAGAGGTAGAGGTAGAGGTAGAGGTAGAGGTAGAGGTAGGAGTAGAGGTAGAGGTAGAGGTAGAGGTAGAGGAGAGGTAGAGGTAGAGGTAGAGGTAGAGGGTGCGGATGCACGGTAGAGATAGAGGTATAGGTAGCGGTAGAGGTAGAGGTAGAGGTAGAGGTAGAGGTAGAGGTAGAGGTAGAGGTAGAGGGTGCGGATGCACGGTAGAGATAGAGGTATAGGTAGAGAAGAAAAAGACGGATAAGGAGTGGGAGAAGAGCGGAAGATGGACACGGACTGGGAGAGGCAGTGGGTGAGGAAGTGTCAGAGGGTGAGGGGAAGGGGGAATGAGAGGAGGAGGTAGAGGTATAGGAAGAGGTAGAGGTAGAGGTAGAGGTAGAGGTAGAGGTAGAGGTAGAGGTAGAGGTAGAGGTAGAGGTAGAGGTAGAGGTAGAGGTAGAGGTAGAGGTATAGGTATAGGTATAAGTAGAGGTATAGGTAGAGGTAGAGGTAGAGGTAGAGGTAGAGATGGAGGTATAGGTAGAGGTAGAGGTAGAGGTATAGGTAGAGGTAGAGATAGAGGTAGAGGTAGAGGTAGAGGTAGAGGTAGAGGTAGGAGTAGAGGTAGAGGTAGAGGTAGAGGTAGAGGTAGAGGA
Source organism: Merzomyia westermanni (assembly GCA_949987695.1). Lineage (NCBI taxonomy): Eukaryota > Metazoa > Arthropoda > Insecta > Diptera > Tephritidae > Merzomyia > Merzomyia westermanni. The sequence continues at coordinate 201,211,133 of OX465288.1, forward strand.
GAGGTAGAGGTAGAGGTAGAGGTAGAGGGTGCGGATGCACGGTAGAGATAGAGGTATAGGTAGCGGTAGAGGTAGAGGTAGAGGTAGAGGTAGAGGTAGAGGTAGAGGTAGAGGTAGAGGTAGAGGTAGAGGTAGAGGTAGAGGGTGCGGATGCACGGTAGAGATAGAGGTATAGGTAGAGGTAGAGGTAGAGGTAGAGGTAGAGGTAGAGGTAGAGGTAGAGGTAGAGGTAGAGGTAGAGGTAGAGGTAGAGGTAGAGGTAGAGGTAGAGGTAGAGGTAGAGGTAGAGGTAGAGGTAGAGGTAGAGGTAGAGGTAGAGGTAGAGGTAGAGGTAGAGGTAGAGGTAGAGGTAGAGGTAGAGGGTGCGGATGCACGGTAGAGATAGAGGTATAGGTAGAGGTAGAGGTAGAGGTAGAGGTAGAGGTAGAGGTAGAGGTAGAGGTAGAGGTAGAGGTAGAGGTAGAGGTAGAGGTAGAGGTAGAGGTAGAGGTAAAGGTAAAGGTAGAGGTAGAGGTAGAGGTAGAGGTAGAGGTAGAGGTAGAGGTAGAGGTAGAGGTAGAGGTAGAGGTAGAGGTAGAGGTAGAGGTAGAGGTAGAGGTAGAGGTAGAGGTAGAGGTAGAGGTAGAGGTAGAGGTAGAGGTAGAGGTAGAGGTAGAGGTAGAGGTAGAGGTAGAGGTAGAGGTAGAGGTATAGGTAGAGGTAGAGATAGAGGTAGAGGTAGAGATGGAGGTATAGGTAGAGGTAAAGGTAGAGGTAGAGGTAGAAGTAGGGGTATAGGTAGAGGTAGAGATAGAGGTATAGTTAGAGGTAGATGTAGAGGTAGAGGTAGAGGTAGAGGTAGAGGTAGAGGTAGAGGTAGAGGTAGAGGTAGAGGTATAGGAAGAGGTAGAGGTAGAGGTAGAGGTAGAGGTAGAGGTAGAGGTAGAGGTAGAGGTAGAGGTAGAGGTAGAGGTAGAGGTAGAGGTAGAGGTAGAGGTAGAGGTAGAGGGATAGGATGCACGGATATAATACCTATCACTTCACGTTATTAACCTATGACCTAGAAGGCCCCACTAGTCATTCCCATGACAGTAGGGCATGTACCGCATGGGATTACCGAATCGTTTCGGGTTCATATCCGGCAAAGAACTGTCACTTTCGCCAACACTGCCCAAAATCTTCAGAGAGTGTTTTTTTATATTTTTCTTTAAAAACAACAGCGAATAGAAAGGAGGAAGAAGGTTATTTTAAAAAAATTTTGAATGAAGAAGAAAAAAAGAGATAGGTATATGCAGATGAAGATTAGGAAGGTAAGAGGAAAAAAGCAGCAGTTCTTGGCAAATCGTTTCAAACTTTACAAGTATTTGCTTGGAAGAGATCCACCTCCCCGGAACATAAGAACACATCTCCGTAAAACTTACTACGAGATACAGCAGCGCAAATGAACAACGTACCTGCGGATTAGGGGTTTAGAATATGCCCGAGGTAGGCATACCGGTCGTAAGAGGCGACTAATATGCACAAAGGTAATGAGTTGCAACTCGATGGTTAAACTACGGATATGATGCCTCTCACCTCTCTTTACCCATCTCTACTTCCTTACGGAAGAAGGGGTGACATGACCGAGAAGGTTTTACTGGTCATAAATCGCTACCAAGACAGTCGGGCAGTACCGCAAGGGAGTACCGGAGCGTACCGGGTTCAAATCCGGCCAAGGACTGTTAATTCGACAACACTCCGCAAAACCTTCGCGGAGTATTTTTTTTTTCGTTCCCACAACAACAACATATGATATGAAAATGCACCGGCAGGAACTGAACAACAACGAAGAGGAAGACTAAGTGAAAAGGCGGTGGAAAGGAAAAATTAAAATAGAAAAAAAGCACTTTCCATACCCTAAGTCGACTTCCGTTCCATTTGTTACGTCTACGTCTAAGATGACATTATATCTTTCAGCAAACTATGCACCGACAGTCAGTAATGCACGACTATGCTAGTCAGCTACACAAAGAGTTAAGTAAAACCGTCGGCTGGTTTGCTCATGATTTATTTTTAGGATGGTAGAACATCATCTCTATAGGGAGCCACTGCAGCCATATGTTTGAGAGCACAATCATAAGCGTTCCTAGCGGGTTGTCTGCATATTAGTACACTTTCCGAATGCACGGCCAACTAACGGGCGTACAAGGTTGCGCCTGCATGAACATGGGCTCCGATAATGCATAAAACAAAGCTAATTTCGCAGAGGCTAAATGAAACCTTTCATCACGGATCGCTGTAAACATGCACAACCATGCTCTGGGTACTACAATCTGCTACACATTTAGCGATTCAAACGATGCCCTGGCAAACCCAAAGTATTGTATACATCCTCGCCCGGTATGCCATTAGTCTTACCCTGATTACTTTGATGACAATTTATAAATATCGTATGCTACAACAACAATATGGAAGGTTTTTCTAGATTAAATTTTATTCAATTTCCATGAAAAAAAACGGGCGGGTATATCCTAAATATTAAAATTTTTCTGCATAAAAAGAATAAAAATTTAAACCAACCCGTTGTTGTACAAAAGTTAAATTTCTTGTAGAAAAAGTGCAAAAACAAAGCTTTTGTAAAGGCGCACAACAAAGGAACGTAAAAAGAAAAATAAAATACAATACTCGAGTAGTTTTTCTTTTAAAGTATGTAAATGTCAAGTTAAATGGCTTTCCAAAGCTTTTGTATTCTAGTAGTCCTTTTCAGTGGCAAACGATGGCACAACTAGCACTCGAGCGTCGACTAAGTGGCGGAGACAAATTTGAAAATTCGTTAAGCACAAAACTCGAGACAACGAAATAAGATAAAAGCTGAAAAAGTACCAAAAAAAAAGAAATTTATATAAAAAGGAAGCGAGAAAACATTCAACTTCTATTGAAAAGGTTAAAACCCATGTGTAGTCAGTGTTAAAGCCAAGGCCATACTAAAGTACTAAAGGAAAGGGCTGGGAAGGAGAAGGCAAAACAATAAAAATAGAAATAAGATATCCGCAAGCGTCGGTGGAAAGGCGTTTTGCAATTTAAATAAATGTGCAAAAATGGACGCTTTCCATTTACAGAAACTACCCATAAATGTCACAATTTCATTTATGCGGTTCGTGTCTGACACGATTTTCCATGCGACAAAAGAGATGTACATAGAAATAGCGGGTGTGATAAAGTAATGTTAGATGGCACCCAAAAGCGTAATCTGTGTGAATTAGGGTACACCCGGTCGGAATTTTTCATGTACAGAAATAATTACCGGTAATGCTTTGTTAGCTCAATGATAAGCACAGCGTGACAAAATTTCTCTGATCAAGAAGTCTCGCAACTATTCAATTAAACACTTTTAATAATTAAATAAATTATAATAAAAAAAAATTTTTAATTATAAATTTCATAAAAATTATTATTCTTGGCCGTGAGCTTATTAAAATAACATGAAATAAAATAAAATAAAATAAAATAAAATAGTATAATATAAAAAAATTTAATAAAATTTAAAAAAATAAAATAAAATAAAACAAAATAAAATAAAGCAAAATAAAATAAAAAAAAAATAAAATATTTAGTGAAATATATATAAGAGTTAAGTTGACAGTTGAACGTGCAAAATTTCTCTGATGAAGAAGTCTAGCAGCTTCCGATGTAAGAAACGCTTTGGCGGTTGTCTCTAAAATAAAACAAAATAAAATAACATAAAATAAAATAAAATAAAATAAAATAAAATTAAATTAAATAAAATAAAACAAAATAAAATAACATAAAATAAAATAAAATAAAATAATATAAAATGAAATAAAATAACATAAAATAAAATAAAATAACATAAAATAAAATAAAATAAAATAATATAAAATGAAATGAAATGAAAAAAAATAAAATAAAATAAAATAGGGGGAAAAAAATAAAACAAAATAAAATAAAAAAAAATAAATAAAATAATATAAAAAAGGAAAAAAAAATAATGTAGTTGCTTCTGTCATATGGAGCTTCTGCAATATTTCATTAAACTCATAAATGAAAAATTTTCCGACTGGGTCACATACTTAAAAATGAAGTTACATATCTGTGAACATTGTTTTCAACAAACGAGCCCATCTCCTTTAAGATGACTCACGTATTGCGATAGTCAATTCAGAAACATTTTAAGTAGAAGCAAATTTAGACACATCCAGCAAATAGGGACCGTAGCGGTTAAGGCTAGAAAAAATGTGATTTGTTATTTTCATTAAAAAGGAATACTAAGCAGTTTGACGAGATATCGTGGCTTCTTTCGAAATAGTACTATGAGTATAGGCTATGAATATGTATTCGCTTTATATCGCTTACAATTCGCGATGATTTAAATCCGATAAAGTATCCTCGAGAAAAACTACTCTTGCTAATTCACCTCCTAAATACAAATCAGCTATCCACTAGCCTCCAACACAAAATTATTTTTTTTATTTTCGCTCCCTGCTACAAGTCAATAGCAGTGATATCATACAAGTATGAGTAGTAATTCGGCTTTTCGCTGGCAATTCAATATCCTTATGCAAAAAGGAAAATTGAGTTTGCCCATTTTTATGAAATGATTCAAGGACGACTTTTTTTTTTAGCGAATTGAGTTTTTTCGCTTGATTTAATTTTATTTAATCGCAGGGCGTATGAGGCCATCACATTTAGTTTTTCGAACTCAATTTACATAAGCATTAAAGAAAGGTTTCTGAGGAGATACAAATTTCTTATGTCATCTACGTCTAAGAAGAGTTCGTTGAAAGGGAGGAAGATCGCGTTTCATGTTATTGAAAGGAATGTGGATAAGTTTAAAGCACTTCGAGCTTTTGTGCCCATAAAGGCTATAGAAGAGTTGGTGGATATTAGTGGGATTTTCGCTTTTGGCGGTGAGTATCCGGTACAAGGTTTCTCCCTTTCGTGCCAACGCCTCATTGTGGGAGAAGTAGATTTAGGTCGGTTGGCATTTTGGATGCAAAAGAAACTGAACTATTTCATCATCCTAATGTAGAACAAAATATCTGCAATTTTATAAGAGTCTAGGTATACAATCATCAGAGCACTGACTCCGATATCCCATCAGGTCTTTAGCAGAACAGGTCTATCTTGGCTTGCACTTTAAAGCTGAAACAAAAGTATTTAGATGATATTTTCATGCACACACCATGTAGTCCTATGAAAACCATAACCAATGGACCTACGCAGAGACGACTAGGTCGTCCTCGGTATTTTGTCGAGAGAGTAGTTCCTAAATTTGAGTCGGGTACCATATCATAAGCTGTGTGTTGAAAAGGGTGGTTATCACATTAAACGATTGACAGCGAAAATCAAACCGGATTTAAGATCCTTAGCTTTCAGCCCTCCAGTTGTTTTTTTTATTGGTTGATCGGTCCTGTACAACAGCAATAACCTCTTGTTACTCAAGTTGAAAAAGAAAACCCCGAATTATTTTCTACCCTTTCCAACAGTTCATTTCCTAAAACTATTTTCGAACAAAAAACTCTCACTACTCATTTTCCAAATCATGCGCGGTTTTGCCAACTGTCTGCCCTGTAAATAGCACAACCAAGGAAACGAGGAAATAAGACAAGAATTATTTTGGAAGTTGGTTAGGCTCTCGTTGATGTGTGATCAAGTTTGTCTGGACAAATCATTTGTGGATTTAACAACCTTTTTTAATTTGCTTTCTACAAGAGGAAGCTCAATGTTCCCCGACTGGTTCACCTCAGCTTGATCTGCGGCCTTTCTGGCTACACAATAAATAGATCTGTATCCATATACACTTGTGTTCAATATAATAGTAGAGAAATTAAATTGGATATCGTTTGACGAAATAAAAAAAAAAGTTGTGTTTTAAATCATTTTCAATTAAAATATAGCAAATTCCATAACAGAAACCACATAAAAAGGAAATTTCAAAGCTTACAAAAAAATTCAGAAAAGTAAATTAAACTTTTAAAAATTTACATCAAAATTTCCATATTTTTGGGCAGAGTTTAAAAAAAAAATTGAGTACGCAGTTTTATAGCTCATTTAATTTTAGCACAATAATGTGCCAGTTACAAGTATCTAAGGACGTTGGGTATTTTTTACCATACCAAATTAATTTTTTTCAACACCCTTGATGGAAAAAATTCTGAAAATTCAATGGTCAAAAGGTTTCTGGAAATTTATTAACTTTCCTGAACTTTGTGTAAACTTTGAAATAGATTTTTATGTGGCTTCTGTTATGAGATTCGCTATATTTTAATTAAAAATGATTAAAAACACAGCTTCCTTTTATTTCGTTCGAAAGATATCTATTTTAATTTCACTACTATTATATTGAACACAGCTGTATATCCTCACAGACACCAGTGTTCTCGTTTATTTCCATTAGAAAGTTCATATAGTGATTTGGTATATTTTCGCAAAGTAGATGATATATCTATATTTTCAGTAGAGAGCGTAATAGTATTGATAAAGCATCATACGGCTTCTATCTATATTAGAATAATACAAAGAAAAGCGCTCGATCATATTTATCTACACTAATTTTCACCAGTGTACGCCCCATTCGTTGATCGTATGTTCATAAAGCATGGATGGTGTCATGTCAATTTCGGGCCCATATTAATAGAATCTCTGTAACTCGGTCGAAGCAAGATGTCCAAGCTTTTCATTTTATCTTATATCCATTTTTGTTTTCTACCGAGAAATCTTTTTCAACACGTTAACGAAAGAATTCCGCTTTTTTATGACATATGTTCTTCAGCCTCTTTCATACTTCCTACATGGGATAGTAACGCAGGTAATAGCAGGGGGGCGATGGTGAAAATCGCTCCTCTAAAACGTCGAAACAACACAGTGCATGTTAAAGTGTAAACAAACTCATTTAAATCAAGTTTGACAGTTTAGAGAAAATTAAAATGAAAAAAATTTAATCAGCTGTTGAATTTATATTACCTGTATGCCATGACTTCCTAGTAATTTTTGTAAAACATCACGTTGAAAGTTGTTCGTCCAAATGCTTTTCAGGTAAGTTTTCACACTTACTTAAATCTATCACTTAATTTTCAAAAGATTTAGAAACCATTACACAAGTCGTATGCAAAAATATGCTTTTTTCTACCTACGATTTCTTCTATTTATATTATTTTGTAGCTGTTCATACCGCTTTTTCGTACTTTAACACGTACGAAATCGTTTGCAATTCACATACTCACTTTCCAGTTGAAATTCGTTAAACAATAAAAAAGAACGACAAGGAAAAACGGCAAAGGTGTTGGTACCAGAGTGAGTAAAGAAAGAAAACATTTTGTACCATGTGTTATAAACAATAGAAGCCAAGCTGAATATAAATAGAAATGACTGTATGTTATTCCGGTTGTGTAGTTGTACAAAAATCGTAGTAAATATTTAGGGTATATAGCTGTGTGCGTTAACTTAAAATATGGTTAAACACTTACTTTAAACTTGAAGGGGAACATGCTGAAATGAAAGGTAATGGACATCATTACGAAACTGTCACTAAATGATCCTGAAAGATCCAAAAAATAGTTCTAAAATTATCTCTATTATATTTAAAAATGCAGCAATTTCGAAATGGTCCCAAACTGGTGAGCAATATATTCAGACAGGTTTTTAATTATCATGTTTAGATTAATCCAAAATATTGGAGCAAATAATTTTGCAATTATGCCAACTGCTGTCAGAACTACTGCCAGAACTACCTAAACCAGAAATTAATTAATGAATGTGTACTTCAAAACCAGTATGAGCACCGAGCCCAACTGCTCAGCCATCTATCCTTTTTCGATTTAACCAAAAATAAGTGATACTTTTCTTTTCTCGAACCCTGGGTTCTACTTAAATTTTATTTCGATGGGTTAGAAAATTTGATTTATTAACTAGTTTATTTTCTGACTAGTTTGGTGTTTCACTTGAAGGAAATCGTGAAGCAATTGACTCAGCAGTACACAATAACCGTATCTACTATAATATAAATACTAGAAGAAAAACGTTTTTCTTTTTTATTCGGTCATGACCCAATAAAAAAATAAGAAAAATTTGTTCAAAAACACAACTCGGGTTTGCGAATTACTCGTATTGCCAAATAAGTTATTTTACCATAACGTGCAGTTTTAATTGGATGCTCAAATACCACAATATAATAAGGATGGATGGGCTAGCCTAGATTGTATTAGGTTTGTGCGTAACTGTTGTCGCAGCCCTGAAGGTAGTACGTCAACTGTAGTATAGAATTTTTTTGAATTTGTTCGCTGCCTCTCTCAACAACATCGCGCAATGAACGTATCTCTTTGAGAGAAGCCGCTGAAAGGCCCAGAGCATCTTTATCAGCACGCTCTTGCCCCTCAAAGTCTCTATGAAGTGCAGCACAGATGATGGGTATTTTCATACCTCTAATTTTAATTTTTAAATATTTTTAGTCCCTTGAGTTCCTAATCCCAGCCAGGAGCAATTAAAGCAATTAAAATATGTATTTTTGGATCGGAAATCCTTGGCAAGGGACTCAGCTGCTGATACTGTTCATGCCGTATATAGTACTTCAGGATGGTCTTATTTTAAACATTTCAAGCAAGGAATTAAAGCGCAAATTGAAGAAAAAGTAAAAAAAAATTTATATTTTAATTTGTAGTTTATTTGATTCAAAAAAAAAAAAAAAACAAAACGAAAAGAAATAATAAAAAAGTCATGATAAAGAAATGAATGTGAATAAAAATATCCCAAAAACGTTATTTATGAAAAAAGTAACTTTTAATCAAATTAAAAAAATTTTTTTTTCGCTCTATTTAGAAGTGGCTTACTAAATTTTTTAAACAAATTTTTTTTTTTTTGGTATTGGTTTTTACGGTCTGTCCATTTTTAAATATTTTGTAAGTTTTTTCAGATTGATAATATTATTAATTTTTTCATTTTTTTTAAGGGGCATAGCCTATGGGTTAGGCAATTGCGCTTGCAAATCAGAAGTGCGCTATTTCGATTCATCGCAAGATCTTCTGAAATAGCAAAACTGCACGAATTAGCCTGACGAGAATTCGTGGGTGTTTTCGAAGTAGTACTATAACTATAGCCTGTACATGTTAGTTGCTTTCTATTTTTTCATTAAAAATCTAAAATAATAATTGAATAATAATTGTCATCAACAAATATTTTTAAAATAAATAAAAAATAGTTCCAACAACACAATTTCTTTAGTCCAAAATCGTAGACATAAACTTTCGAGGTGACACCCTACAAATCCAAGAACATTTAACCCTCGAAAGCTAACCCTCGCTTACTCCCTATAAAACCTAACAATTCGCCGATTCGATGAACATTTTTTAAAATACTTATTTCTAATATAGCTATTTAATTTTGGTTTGCTGTATTGTACGGAAATGTGTACTTGTTTTTAATCCTAGAAATAAAACTTTTTTTTATTATTTTGAAACAATTCAAATATATTTTTTTTAAGTCTTTTAAAAAGGCAGTCTTAAAAAGAGACAGCAAATTTTCAATAGCTTATTCGCCGAATCGACGAACGTTACGTGTCTAGGGTTAAATAAAAAAAATTTTCTTTTTATTTGCAACTAATTATTTGATTTGATATTTATTTAAAAATCGCGTGTGGGTAAGATCTATATGTAGATGAAAAAACTTTTAATATTAAATTAAAATTTATTTTTTATAAAGCACAAATTAAATAAAAATGTTTGAACCCACTTTTGGCGTTTCGTGGAGCGTCTACTGAAAAACCTATTCAAACGTTAGATATTCTTTGTAGTGGAACGAACTTTTATACTCTCTGTATGTAAAACTCACACGAGCTTGCACTTCTTAGGAAAATACTGCACCAAGTTTTCTTTGCTTGTGTGTGTTTCGTTTGCTAGAAAGTAACGGAAAAAGTACCTAAGCAAACGTTTTAATTCGCTTCTTTGCATACTCTGTTTGGTATCCTTTTGGTATCAGTTTGGTATTCATGACTGCATGTTGCTTCCTAAAATTTTGCGTATATGAGTGGCTAAGTGAGCGAACATGTCTGTTCGTGTGCATGTGTGAGCTGCATCGTACGTGAGCACGTTCGTTTTGTAAACTTTATAAACATTATGACCTTAACCAAATATAAATATTTCAGCAAGTGTTAAGATTGTTATGCTTAACTACAATAACAATATAAAAGTTCAATGTAACTACAATAAAAACAAAAACGTTTCACTTTCAATTCAAAAGTAATGCGTTTACAAAGTAATTTTTCCCGGTGTCAATGCCATTAAACTATTGAGTTGAAGCTTTATTTCTCTCTTTCCGTATCCGCTATCATTTCCACTTCCTAAAATTTCGACATTTGCGTTGCTTACAACACTTAAGTTGTTAACGCTACTCTGGTTGTTGTTGTTGGCACGCTAATAAATTTTAATGGGTATGTTTTTGTTGCTTTTTTTTCAAACTTTTTTGGTCATAAATGTTCGCTTTTTATTGATTTTATTTTTATGCTTTTTAACACTTTAAATATTTTATGCCTCATTTTGAATTGATGGGCGTTTGCAAATTGTGTTTCTTTGTTTCTATTTTCGTTCGTGTGAAGGCATTGCCAGCTGTGAATTTGTTTTTTGCTATAGGCATTGTAGGACGTTTTTTTATACCCAGTTCGTGTGGCAAAAAGGGTTATTACTTAAGTCACAGCAGTCTGGAATGCAGTTAAGAACGAAATTTCTATTCACAAAGTAGTAGAATCAGAGTAGAACAAAGCACCCGTTACACCCTATATGTATTCAGTTAGAGCGAGCATTTGGGTATGTGAGTTTTTAAGGCAGGACTGGCTTCCTCACTTTCACTGTACTTAGAACCCCCGATTAGAGATTTTAAACATAAACCATGCCTTTAAGATGTTTCTTGGGCAAGTTGCGGATAACCGTAGCATGCTAAGAAAATGAAAAAAGATATGGGAGTCAATTATGGGTTTACGTTAGCGCGAAGAGTAAAGTAAATGCGTCTATTCACTACGATTTTCGATTCTCGTTTTACTTAAGATTTTTGATTTGAAATCAAGTGAAAAAAGTTAATGCCAATATGAATTTGGTGTTAATGTCAAAACTTCAAGAAATTTTAAATATTCGATTTGTTACAAATTGGAAGGTTTTAAGTGATGAAAATTACTTTTATTCTTACAATTCTATAATTAACTTACAATTAAAAATGTTCTTCAGCAAACAGTTTTCACCGCACATATCAGAATCGCGTTTTACAGCTCAGTGAAGTGAAGAAAGGAAAACGTCAAGTGATAACTAAAGTGAAAAGTTTTTTTTTCACTTCACGATAACGCAAAACCAGAATTGACCCCTTGATTATAGTATAAGTCGCTTAAACACACCCAACTGAAGTACTTAACCTATCGCTATGAAATTTTCACCGTAAGTTCCTCGGTTCACTGGGTTCAGCAAAGTATCTATATAATTATCTAAAAATTTCAGATAGCTGGCAACTTGATTAAAACCTTCTTAGCGGCAACACTTAAGTAATAGAACTTTGATTGTAGCACATAACCTATACTCGGCATTTCATAGAAAATTGTCAAGCAAAATTGTTAATGCAATAAGGTGGCATCCCTGGCAATATAAATAATATAAAATAACTTGAATTTGATACTGATTTTGGCATTTCTTATTTCAATAGAAAAAAATTAGATGGGTGTCAACATTGTAAAAATATTCAAAGGTAGAAATTCTTTAAATGTAGTAGTAGTAAGTGATATCCAATTTAGATAACTTGGCATCACTAACTCTGTGTGACATGAAATTTTAAATTAAGAAATAAATAAAAAACGAAAGAATGAAACCACAAAATCCATAATTTTCGTATCATATCTATCTATTGTGAAACCGGTCCTTAAACTTCTCGACTCTCTATGTTTTATTTTATCTGTTGTCTTTATTAACAAGCAAAATTTTAACAAACAAACGCAATGTACATAGAATTAAAATTCTTAGGTGTTCGGTGACATAAAAATTTTCAGTACTACTGAGTTGGAAATAAAATGTGTCTTGTTGTTTATTCTAGTTTGACTATTTCACTATTTTTGGTTTCTTGTTTGTTATGAGCTATATTCATAGCCCCTTTTGTTGTTTTCAGTGGTGCACAGCGCAAACACTGTTCACAATTTTATTTTAAATTTTTTTTTTTGCTTGAGGTACGAAGCGATTGATTGAACAAAAAATTTATTAAAAAAACTAAAAGAGTATTTTTAAAAGTTTTAAGTACAAATTTAAAGAAATTCCCACATGCATTTGAAAATTTGCAAAGAAAACGAAATTGAATAAAAAAATTGTTTTAATTTGAAATGTTTTTGAAACATGTTTATAAAAATATTTTTTTTGACAATTTCTTCTTTTATAGGTTTTAGTCTGTTTTAAAAACGATCATTTTGTGCAGTTTCTTTCTATGTGAGTAATACATATGCCAAATACCAGACAAATTGACACAGCGACCCGTGCCACCTATTGGATTTTTCTTTTTTCGTATAATGCATTGCCACCGAAACCTGATAACTTCCAGACCTTAGTTGAACGCAAAGTTGATCTAAAATTTAATGACAGAATCCGCTGACAGATACCAGCTAAGCTACCTGATAAAAACATTTTAAATAGGTACCAAAGGAATGCTAATAAAACGACATGTCAAAAGAAACCTATTGGTTTGTTCGAGACACTATGCGCCTCTTGAGTGCACTACTGTTCTAGATAAGAACGTGGTCACAAAAAACGGTTTATTTTTGTGGCACCCAATTCTAGTTTATTGTAATTTTTTATTGTATCAATCCTTTGATATAGCTTATGGGCAGTTGTCACTACTATATCTTCTATAAAAACTTTATGCCTCACAATTAAGCGTGCGAACACTCGAACATTGCATCCTGAACTACTGGCTGCTTTATGGTGTAATAAATTTATTTATTTATTGGTGTTAGGAGGGTAAGATTTCAGAAGGGTGTTTTTTTTTTGCTCCAATAAGATATGGATCATTTCAGATCATATTAAAAATGTATACAAAATATTTGTGCCGATTTGCAACAACCGCTTGAGTCTTAAAATTTACAGTCTTACTTTAATCGTTTAGATCCGATTTCTCATTCAATTGAACTAGCTTCATTTCAAAGTAGTATTAGTGAATAAGAGAAAAGTTATGACAAATTTTAATTTGTTTTATTATTACAGAAGCATTTAAGAAACTAACAATAATCAATAAAAGTCCCTTAAAGTAAAAACACGTTAGGAAGTCTAAGTTCGGTTGGAACCGAACACTACATACCTAGTAGTGATCTATTATGGCATACGAATTTATGCAGGTCTATTTTGATACTTTTCAGTTCCTATTATAAAGCCAGCTAATTGTTTTCAACAAAAACACTTCGGTTATGAGTTTTTAGGGGTAAATTAATTTTAAAAAAATATAAATATATGGCGCGATATACAACAGGTATACCATGATAAACCTCCGAAGAGATTTTTGCGCCGAGCTTCTCTTCCAATTTGTGGTGTAGTTTTTTGAATTTTTTCCTACAAATTTGAGGGACCTACAGATTTTTGCCGACTTCGAATGGCATCTACAAACGAGATGAATTTTTCCTGAGAAGCCTTCCATGGCAGAAAGACACTCGGAGAGTTTGCCAAACCACTGCCGAGTGGCGACGCCGTTTTGAAAAACTTTTTCAAACCACTTTTGATGTTACCTGTACCAGGGATCGAACCTTGGACCTTCGGTAAGGTAGACCGACAATACTACCGCTACACCACGGCGGCCGCTGAGCCAAAATTAGAAGCATAGAGCTCAGTTATACGAGTTGATCTGGTAAAAAGCCATTTAGTATAAAGATAAATAGCGGCTCTCAAAGGTATTAAATTGTACAAAAAATACAGCTACACCCCAAAAGGCTATAAAATAAAATGGCAATATTCTGAGAAAAGAGGCTATCAAAATTGCTATAGACCAATTTTTAGTATTTGATGAACGGTAGAATTAATTACAAGACAAGCTGACGCCTGTTTTCAGTTGGCGTATATTCTACTAAAGCCGAAATATTACTTAAGTTGGTTAAAATAAAACTTTTGCTGGTATTTATGTGTCCCAAAGGTTCGGAAAGGTTTACTCAAATTTCTTCTTCTAAACTCCAACTAAGCGGTTATGCCAAACCACCACAAATATATAGTCAAATTGAGCAAGCATTTCAATTTTTCTGTGCACAAATTCATGGAATGTACCAGCATCTTCACGGGAAGCGAATGAAGAGATCTTCCATTTGAGAAAAAACTTGCAGCAGAAAGTCGTGAGTTTATGACAAAAACGTCACTTTAACATTTTAAAATCACAGTATGTGTCTATGGTTGTGTTTGTGATATTGCTTACTACAAGCCATATACCATACCATACCATAGTATACTATGGTTGGTAAATAAAAATATTCCACTTTCCTTGAGTTGACATATAAAATATATGTACCAAAAAATGTATAAAAGGAATAAGCAAATGGCACATTAGAGGAAAAATGCATCGTAACGCTACAGGGCATCATAGCTTAGTTGTTAGAGTACTCTAACAGCGGCTTTGGTGCAGACACTTGGGTTCGTATCCCAGTGTCCGAGAAGGGGTCTGATGGGAAGTTGGGCACTTCGAAACATGTCATCCCATACCATCGCTGTGCATATCGTTGTAATTTTTCCTCTAATATCAATTAACAAATAAAATAGTTGACACAGGGTGACCTTGCAAAACGTAAACAATTTCTTCATACCACCAACCATTTAAATTTTTTTTTTCATAAGGGGACCCTGTTACATTTCATTTTAGCTAAAACCTTTCATTAATATAACTATGATTGACCAACATTTTAAATGTCGTTTTAAGTTAAGTAAAGATTTTAATTACAACGCGTGCTAAGCAATCAATATGATTATGGGCCTATGTATAAATATTCCTGTTAATAATATACAAATAAATGAAGTCAATATTATATCTCATGCTCTTTTGAACGTAACAGCTTCATAAATTATAATGCGTTTAACACGAAACCCAAAAAAAACTACATTCTGAATACTCCGTTACGAAACATGTTAGTCATAGTGCACCAGCGGTATCTGTTATTGAAAAATTAGGTTTATCAATAGGTGGGGCGTCCATACTAAAGATAAGAAACAAGTAAAATTATCTTGCTCACAAATTGTCACAAATCAGACATCTATACGGATCGATCTGGCTGAAATCGTTGTTGTTTCATTTACAGCTAGAATTTCTTATCTGATAGATTTTTTGCTGCTCAAAGTTACACTAAAGATATGTGATGGGGGAAATAACTTGATCACCCCAAAGTTATCAAAATTGTGGGAATAAAACATTAAGGCCCGGTTTTTCAGTACAAGTTTAACTCAATTTGTCAGTCAAACTAAGCTTAAACTTGTTACGCAGTTTTTCAGTCAACTTTAAACGAAGTTTAAACGTAGTTTAAGCAGCCAATTTGGCAGGGTTAAACTCTAGTTAACCTGTCAGCTGTTTGCATATTTGATGATTTTGGTTGTGAAACAATAAGCTGAATGCAATTAAGAAAGGACGATATTTTTATATTTAATTAAATACTGGATATATCTTCTGACGAAAGTGATTATAGTCATGCAGAAATTGGCGAAATGCTAACTATTACAATACTGAGGAGAAGCAATGGCGTTGAATATGTATACAAATAGTATCTGTTGCCGTATCTAGATAAAGAAAAAACCAATGTTGCCGTATAAAAAGCAAATATTAAAAGCGGCCTTAAACTCACACTGAAAAACCGCTCTGCAGTTTAACTGGAGTTTAAATTTATGCCGAGTTTAAGCAAACTTAGTTTAAACTGAGCTTAACCAAGGACTGAAAAACCGGGCCTAAGAAGTTCAAAAAGCGAATGTAAGTGGCTGCTGTCAAATCGATGGTAGGTAATTCACCACAGTACCTGCCTGCAGATTTCTTGAATTCACTGGCCTGTAGTCATAGTCAAAATAGTAAAATAGAGTTTTATTTACACAAACATGATTTTAAAATAAACATCATTACATGTCTGTCATAATCAACTTAAAACACATTTTATGTCTAAGACGGAGTTTTAATTTTAAAAAACGAAAAAGTCATTTTAACCTTTAAAAATCACACTATTTTATTTATTTTATTTTATTTATTCATTTTATACAGTCTTGTAGACCTAGATTATTTGTATATCTATGAGATCATTATCTAAATGGTAGCGCTTTTCAAATAATTATAAAATAATTTCTTAAATTTGTTTATATTTTGGCATTGTTTTATTTCGCTGGGAAGGTCATTGTATTCTCTCCGTCCTTCGTAAAATATATTTTTCTTGTCGGCCTCCGATCGTACTGCTGGCAGACGAAAGTTGTTTCTGTTTCTTGTCTGGTAATAATGAACCTCGTTGTTGTATAACAGTCGGTCGTTTAGATATTTCGGCAGATTTCCTATTTTTATGTTATGTATAAATTTCAACGTGTAGTATACGATGAGTTGTTTAACACTTAGCCAATTTAGTCTTTCAAGCATTTCATGTATTGGGGTATCGTAACGTTTCTTGAGGATAACCCGCATTGCTTTATTTTGCTTCACCTGAAGTTTTGAGATATTCCAGTCGGCTGATGTGAATAAAATTGTAGGGTAATATAAAAAGTGAGGTTCTATGATGGACCTATATACCATTTTTTTATAATATTTGCTCAAAAGTTTACAGGTTCGAAACATGAATCCGTTTTTTTTTGATATTTTTGCTTCTGTATATTTGAGGTGCTCATTAAACTCTAGTTTCTCATCAATTATTATTCCGAGGTATTTCATTTCATTTACTTTATGTATCGTACTATTTGCTATTTTCAGAGACGTATTTCCTTCTACGGAAGATTTCCTCTTTAAGGTCATAAACTTTGTTTTCTCAATATTTGTTTTAAGCCTGTTTTGACACAACCATTTACATACGGCATCTAAGTCCTCTTGCATCTTGGACATAGCTTCTCTCTCTGATGGACAGCTTACAGTCAATAGTGCATCATCCGCAAAAAGCCTAATCTTACAATGGCTCACACAGTTTTTTATATCATTTATATATATGATGAACAGTATTGCTGCAAGTACAGATCCTTGTGGTAGGCCTATTTCAATATCGATTTCAGGGGAGATTTGATTTCTAATTATGGTCTTCTGCTTCCTTCCAGTAAGGTAACTTTTAGCCATGGTGGTGTTTGTGACATTGCTTACGGTTTGCTGACAGTAGATTGGCAGGACAACGTCTGTCGGGTCAGCTAGTGATTAATATAATTCAAAATCGCGGCTCCATACCAAATTTCATCTATCAAAAACGGGGGGACTAGTTTTCGTTCAAACAGACAGACAGATGGACAGACCCACAGACGGACGTGGCTAAAGCGACTCAGCTTATCGCCCTGATCATTTCGGTATACCTATTTTTGGGTATATCTCTTCTTCTTTTCATACCTACAAACATCGGACCAAAGTTATAATACCAGTATCATGTTCATGAAAGGTATAAAAAGTGGATAATAACTGGCTTGCTTTAGATTGCAACGGCCAAAAACCCCTAAGCGCTTAAGCACCGCAGAATGAAAACGGTGTTTTTTAGTTTTGCGACTGGGCGAAACTTGAAAATTATCATGTCAAATTTCCTAAAATTCCTTGTATTACCCAATAAAATATTAAACACACAAAACATAAACTTAGCGTAATACCCAAAACTGGCAGCAAAACGAAGTGTCTAACTTTATGCCAAGAATTTGTTTGCTTTCTCTTTTAAAGTTCTCCACTAAAACAGTAACATCTCCACTATTGCAGATTTCTGTTTCACATTTTCTCTTCGCCAGTCCTTCTACTGCCCCCTTCTCCACAGCTATCTACTACTTTTGGTTGCCGCTATTTGTTAATTCACTTGTTATGCCTGTTTCTAAGTATTTATCTTATGATTGTTTTTGTTGCGCACCAAAATACAGGAAGAAATTTGCATTGCTGCCATTGTCATTGTGCTGTGTTGTTGCTCCTTCAATCCGAATTCAAATTGCAAATGCAGCATTTACGCGAGTCAAAATACTCAGCAAAATTTCATTCAACAAGACTCGAAACGATTTAGCACTTTGAATTGCGCACAGCTTACATTCCCTGCTAACACTCTTTGTTGGAAGCTATCATCCCGCAATGGCGCATTCGTTACGAGATTCAAAGTTGTGCAAAACTTGGCGGCTTTTTCAAGTGAGCTGCAGCAGTCGTATCCAACAGTTGAAATGGTCGCTTGAATTGGTCTCCGGTACGTACAGTGCCTTCGTGCATTGCCTTCAAAGTGTGCAAAATTTAGTGTTTTTCTTTGTTTTTGTTTTTGCCGCCACCGCTGCAATTTAGCGTGTGTTTGATTAAACTGAATTTACATAATCCTCAAGTTGGTGAAAACTGGTGCAACAAGCCAGATAAAGAGCGGACAGTAGTGAACAGTGATGGAATGCAGTTATGTAGTACAACAGAGTCTGCAAAGAGACAAAAACAAATGTTTTCTTTAGTGTTGCTTGCGGCACTTTTAAGTAGTTGCCAGCTGGAGCAACTTTGAGTTTCGTTTTTGTTGTTATGTATTTTAGTATAGCTTCGTAAGACCTGAGCATATTTGAAAAAAAAGAAAACAACAATTCTTTCTTTTATAATAAAATAAATCACTATAAAATATTTCTCTTGAACCCACTAAGCCGATTTTTTTTTTCGTAATTACCAAGCGATGTCTTACCAATTTTAAAAATGAGTAAGTTTGAGAGTGAGTGCATTGGTTTGTGAGCATTTCACGTCTATACTACTAAACCGATCACTACGAGTTATTCTCATGAGTATAGAATAGAAAACAAGACTCATGCATTTCCAATATCTTACATGGTTATGAAGATATGGGCACTTATACTATAAAGCTGAATGTTTGGATCTCCAAGGGTTTGTGTTTGTTTCTCAATTACGCAAGAACGGCAGTACGGATTTCGATCAAATTTTGTATGCTAATAGCTCATAGTTTGGATTAAAGTATGAGCTATATCTTTTAAAAACTGGGTTGTTCCCGGTCCCCAACGAACCGTTTTTTACATTCTGATACCCTTTGTCTTTATCAGGTATACTTGACCTATACTAGTCGTATTTGGTTATAGGTCACACTACATATTCTTGAAATTTGCACCGACTATGGGCAGCGCTTTATGTGAACTTTAAAAACTAATATTCAAGAAAAAATTAAATTTAAGTTTAATGCAGACCTGTTAAATTTGATAAGTAATTAGTAGTCATTTAATTAGACGGCTTTTTAATTGGCAATGATTATTTCAATTGTTTTTCAAACAAAGGCAATTATTAATTGATTATGATTAGAAAAAATCCAAAAAAGAATAAAAAATAATCAAAAACAGTTGTTTTGATTACTTTTGATTATTTTTAATTTTTATTTTTTTGATTATTTTTAATTTTTTTCTGCATTGTTTATGTGTATATTTATGTGCTTCTACAAAAATACTAAAAAAAACAAAAATAATTAAAAAATATACAAAAAAAAA
Organism: Merzomyia westermanni; assembly: GCA_949987695.1. NCBI lineage: Eukaryota > Metazoa > Arthropoda > Insecta > Diptera > Tephritidae > Merzomyia > Merzomyia westermanni. The sequence continues at coordinate 201,230,722 of OX465288.1, forward strand.
AGCCAAAAATTATTTAATATAATCAAAATAACCTTTTCTTTTGACTTTTTTGGATTTTTTTAATAATCGTGAAAAGTCATGATTTCTTTTTCATTATTTTTGTAATTAATAGGAAAATAATCAGTAAGAATTGAAAGTAATGGTAATCCATCATTAAATGGATTCCAAAGAAAATAATTAATCAAACCGGTAATCAGTACGATTACTACTCATTATTTAACAGGTCTGGTTTAGAGTTAAGAGACGTTTCAACATGTAACCTTAAATATTTCGACCCCTAACCTCAATTTTGGCGTAACCAACCAAAATTTTGAAACTCGTATTTTGAAAGATATCGATAATTCTATTCATTTCAAACCATCTCACAAAATAGTACAACTCTAACATGTCCCATTAAAAAAATTTAGCAAATGCAATTATGATGTAGTAACATTTTGCTTTAAAATATTTTATATTTGTAAACTAAAAAACCATCTTCTGTAAAATTTTACTTTTGTTGGTTACACCAAAATTGCTTTTAGGGCTGGATTTATCTGGCTGAGAAATAAAAATGCTTTTTTCAAAAATTTAAAATTTCCTTAGAAAATAAATGTGAACTTGTCGTTTGTGAGGTAGCAGCCAAAATTGGCAGCGCTCATCAATTTTTCTGCTAGCTGATTTTTTGTTGCTTGAATTTAAAAATGTTGTTTAGGCAAGCAGAAAAAAAATGTATCTAGCATGGCGGTGACAAATAAAACACGGCTATAATGAACTTATTAGATGCCACTACTACTTAAAATTTGAAATAAGTCAAGGTGTATCCACGCCAGACTCTTAAAAGGGTTCTTTCGATCACCGTTGAGGAATGAGTTTGAGTATATTCGAAATAACTTCGATACAGTTTTGAAGTTAGTTTGGGACTTCTGGTAAATGAATTCGAAACCAAAAACCAATGTTGCAGTGATCTCAAATCGATCACAAAAATAAACGAAAGAGCTCCCGACGAAATGTCACCGCGATTCGAAAACCGATTACTTAAGTATCGATTTCTTTTGTTTAGAGATAAATTGATTTGTTAAAAGTCGAACCTTAAAGAAGATAAAAGATTTTTGGTTATAAATCGATAATAAGTATAAAAAATAAAAAAAATATATATATATTTTCAGTTTATACTGATGCAGAATGGAATTATCACATGGAAATCGTGGCTGTTTTCGAAATAGTACTATAACTATAGCCTGTATATGCTTGTTGCTCTTAATTTTTCCTCTAATCAAAAATAATAATAATTAACCAAGAATTATTATCAACTGGTCTTGAGCTCGTTGAATTTACACAAATAGAAATTTTTAATTCTCTTAAATATTTTATTTAACAAAAAATAATATAAAATTGTTTGGCCCCACAAATTTAATAAAAAGAAACAAAGAAAGTGGCTCTTGCTATGAATGAGAGCAAGACGAGGTATTTGCTGTCTTCATATAAAAAATAGGATCACCTTTGCCTTGGCAGCCACGTCGATGTTGATAGTAGAAAATTTGAAATTTTTGCGCGGACTTAAGTTTATTCGGGAACGAACGTTAACAAGGAAAATAAGAGCGGTATAAAAAATCAATGTTTAACTTTTGACTAAATGAAAATGAAATTAACTAATGAATATTAATTCAAATAAAACATAAATCACTAAAAAGTGCAATACCTTTACCCTCAAGCATTTAGTTTAAATAATAAATCTAGAATTAATATTTGCCACAAATGTTCAATATTAGCTAACATTTCACTTGAATGAAGATTGACTAGAACTGATTTATACGAAACTATTCGTTTTTCGCTGCAGTGCATACATAGTTTTAACCAATTTTTCATCTGTTGTACTGTATACAAAAATCGATTTAAGCTGTGTAACTCTTATAAGCGATTTATTAAAAATTGTTTCTTAGATCATTTAAAATATAATCGATTAAAGTAAAAATCTATGATTGATTCACAACCCTATCTCGAATTAATCCCTAAAGTCATAACAACAAGATTGTGAATTAATTCCGTAGCACTCGTGTAACTCTGTTATACAGAAAATAAAAAAATCATTGTTACAAACTGATTAATTAACAAAATTATATAAGGTTCACCTTTTTAGGAGAATAGTTGTCTGTAATAGCTGTTATGACTTCGTTTTGTTGTCATAGACCACTCCAAAACCTACCGAATATTGGAACAAGCAATCAGAGCTGTTACTGAACTGAAAATATTTATAATGTCAGATAAGAAAAAAAATGTAACCTTAAACTATTTTCCAAAAATTTGACTTAAACTATAAATTTGTATGCATCAGCCATAGATCTTCTCCATTTGGTACTCTATTCCTAGTTGTCTGATTTATCAACATTAGTTATTGGCGCTTAACCGCAGCAAGTCATTCTCCATCTGTTTTTTCCATCTCAGTCGAAGCGTTTCTCTTGCTCTGCTGCCGATAGGAAAACCTTCCAGGCCTTAGCTTCTTCGTTCATGCTTATAACATGAATAGATCCGTTCATGAGCCGACACCTCTACCTACTCTAGTGGCCCTTTCACTTCTAAAGCTAGCTTGGAACCGTCAGCGTAGATGTGAGCGGGTTTATTTCCTCCAACCTTTTCTTGGTTAAAGAATAGTAGTTAAGCTGCTCACAGACTGCAACGTGTAGGGACTAAAGCCAGATTCCTTACAGCATACTTCGTTCCTTTAGCAGCTATATAGTTCTGGATGATAATTAATTGACAGTCCTAAATAATTGGTACTGGTTTAGTTTAGTTGTTGGGCAGTTAGACTTGATAGTCTTAAAGAAGTGTCGTACTGATACCAAAATAGTTCTGAAATCTTTTTGATAATATCTCTAACGGAAACGAGTTTTATAATATAAGCTCTCATACAAACTTAAAACAACACAAAAGAAATTGCTTCAAAAACTCCTAAAGGGATTTTGTAATAGGCGAAACCCATTCCACAAAAATCGCGAACTGATCCCTAATATGGCCCGAAATGACTTCGAAATATTCGAACACTGATTATGTGTCTTTGAATACTCTGATATACATACATATATTGAAATACAGTAATAGTTAGTGACAGGCGGAGTAAGCAACTGGGAGGAAGAGAAAAGTAGAATAAATGGGAAAAAGTGAAGAATTCATCAAAAGCCGCCAACGGTTTTGCGTTCACATTTGAATAACGGCTTACCATTGCAATGCAAATACTAAGGCTAAGAGAGAGAGAGAGAGACAGCATGTGTTAGGTGGAGCGTTATGCAGATGAATATCATGGATTATAAAGATTTACCAAAATGAAATTTAAAATTTCAACTCGCCAACTTCGGTCCGATAAGTTTTTTGAAACTGAGATATTTGGCGTGGAAGGTGAGCACGCGAACTACGGACGGACGTTGCTACCAATAAAAGTACTTATATGTTCAAAACGTCCATAAGTTAGTTTTCTATGTGAGAATTTGATTTATGCTTGTCTGCCCAGATAACCTGGACAAACCTACCTGAATTGGGAACGACTATATTTAATGAACTATTGCGAAAAGGTTGTTCAAATAAATTTATCAAATTTTGCTGTTTTGAGCGATATATTTGCAAGAAGAGTAGTCTCTTAGTTCCATTTAGTGAACAAGTAAAAAATGGACTCCTTTGATAAGCAGCATCCCCCACTCTTGCTACAATAAATTGCAACTTTCGGCAACTTTTGGGATACTCAACATTTCCGCTGCCTCGTTTGACTTCATTTGAAATTATTTTATTTAGAATAGAAAAGCAACAGCAAGATTTGCATTTACCTCCCAATGCATTTGCACTCGGCTTTTAGGTTCAGTGAATTCAGCATTTCCGGGTTTATTAACTCGTTCTCTCTCTGTGTCTGTAAATCTGTTAACTACTAACTCATACAAAATTTAATCAACAAAATTTTCATTTGATTTCCCTGTTTGTTTGCAAATAACAAAAGTAACAACTTTTTGGCAACAAGATTTTCTATGTCATAACTAATTAGAAGTCAACGTAAGCGCTGAGCGACAAGATTGTACCGCAAGTAATGAACAGTAGACTGGGTTAAAAAAAGGAATTTTTTGGGGAATTCGATTTACTCTACAAATGTATGTAGCTTAATTTTCTGGCTACAAATAGTTTAGCAGTTTCAAGGCAGAAATGAGATCAGTCTTACAAAATATAGGCCAGTAATGATAGACTTTTTAAATTAATATTAGCGAAATTCTCTGAGTCTAGAAAGCATAAAAAAACATTGAAATTGTTTCAACAACAACAAAATACACTTGTAAAATATGCAAAAAAGTTTTACAAAATATTTAGTTTTAGAAAATTTTGTATAGAAAAGGTAGAAAATTGTATACGTTTTCTAAGCTTTCTATAGTGAAAGAATTGCCTTGTTAAGATCTGTAACTTTTACAGCAAATTTTATAACCAAGGCGATTTACTAGCTTTGACGTTCCAGAAACTAATTTGACTGGCGGAACTAAAATACTCAGAAATCATATTTTTTTGAAATTTAAGGTTGCTCAAATTTTCTGCTTTCAGTTCAGAGATAGGGCTTTTACTCTAATGAAGATCCCAAATTTTGTTAAATAATTGTAAATACTTTTGATAGTAGTGTAACTTTAATATCAGTGTCGATAGATGTAAAATCGTCGGTTTATCGAAATAATCGTCCATTCATTAGTGATAACATCCCTGGCAGCATTCCTTACTGAGTACTTCAATTATAAGTCATACAGAATTTTTACGATCTTTGTTGGGTATATACCTACATACACATGTCTTGATTGCATGTAAATGTATAATTTCGCTTGTGTACAGTGATAGCAAACTTTCTTGCTGGCGGGGCTGCGGTACCACACTGCGGATACGGTTTATTCTCCTGCTTCTTTCTCACTCCCGTCAATTTCCTAAAATAGATTCGTTGCGTTTGGGACGTGATTGTGGAGCGAGGGTGCACGCTTTGTGGTTTTCGAAAAACCAGCTACCATTTATGTACGTATATATGTTAGTAAATAAGCATGTATATACATGCATCAGCCAACATTCATAAAGACAATGTGGGGAAAATCTCTAGTTCTGAACTGGTAAGCATCTAGTGCGTTTCAAACCACAAGTAGTTTGCTTTCAATCTCTTTCACATGTAATCAACTAGCGAATTTAACATGGCGATGTCCTAGGCGGTGGAAATTGTCCCCCGCTGAATTTCCTTTTCGACAGTTCTGAACTAGTTAAAAACTCTACAGTTGGGATGTAGTTCTGAACTATTTCTAAATTCTGCAGTTTGGATGTAGTTAGTTTAGAATTAAAAAAAAAAATATTTAGAGAAGCCTCCATGGTAGAACTACACTTGGAGACTTTTTGCCAAATGACTGCCACGGTCGCGCCCCCGTTTTGAAAAACTTTTTCAAACCACTTTTGTTGTTACCTTTCCCAGGACTCGAACCTTGCACGGCTAATAATTTGAGCCTACATTTTAAACCAGTCTATTACTATGTATACTTATGTAACCCTTTTCTCACACTATTGATGCGTACGCCGTAGCTAAGTGGGTAGAGCACTCGACTCTGATGCGGGACGCGTCGGTTCGAATCCTACCAACTGATAATTTTTTTAGTTTTTTTTTTATTTATGATTTCAAATTTTAACCTTTCTTTAAAGGACGTTACCAGAACAAAAAATTTTTCCAAATACAAATCTAAATTTTATTAAATTTTAATGATTACATTTCTGGCGGTTTCGAACTAATGAAAATCTAGTTAATATCTTACTAGTTCTTATTAGACACTTTATCTCTACTTCTGAACGAGAAATTATTCTCACTAGTTAGTGACTTCCCCACAGGGGATGTATCCACACGCATTGAAATATATTCACTCACTCAAAGCATTCCACATATTTTTAAGTGTTTGTATGTTTACTTAGATTTAATGAAACTATTTGCTGTGCACGCAAAATTTATCTTCATTTTAGTTGCGGGCTTCAAATAAATAGTTGGTTGGAAAAAACCGTAGTTGGTGGTAAGCGACCAAATAAAAAATGAATAACGCTTAATGTGTGAAAAAAAGGACAGCACAAATATTTGCATTTACATTTCTTGTAATAGTCAGCACTTTTTCATTTTTTTTCTAGTGTTCTTATAATTATTCCATTCATTCATAAAGTGTGTAGTTTATTCTTCATATTAATATTTGTATGAGCTCAATTACTTTATGATAGCAGATTTTGTTGTTATATTTGCGATATATATTTAATTGGGCATGCTGTATGTGTTGATGATTTGATATTTATCTATATTTGTACATACGGGTATATTATTTGCGAGTTCTGTAACTACAGAAAGCTAAAAAAATAAAAAAAAAAATTGCTTGGAAAAAAAATAAAAAACTCCACCCTTCTTTTTAGGATATCTTTAAATATTACAGATATAATAAAAAAAAATCTTAGTCTAAAATTTAATGACGAACTTTAACTTTTACGATTTTGAAAAATCAAAAATTTTTGAAAATTAGAAATTTTAAAATTTTTTTAACAAAATATTTTTATTTTTAAGCCTCTTTATATTTCCATTAAAAGTTTCAAAGTGTATTTTTGTAGCAGAACTTAATTTTATGATAAAAGGAAACCCTTCACCAAATTCAAATTAGAAGGGGGGTTCCTTACGGAAGGAGGGGTGACATGACCAAGAAGGTTTCACTGATGAACCAAATCGCTACCACGACAGTCGAGCAGTACCGCAAGGGAGTACCGGAGCATACCCAATTCATATCCGGCCAAGGACTGATAGCTCGACAACACTCTCTAAAACCTTCGGGGAGTGTTTTTGTCGTTACAACAACAGCAAAAACTCGAACAGATTATGTTTCTCTTAATTGATGAAAGGTGAAACGACGTGACACATCCCTCTGTTTATGAACTTTATACTTACACTAATTTATTTAA
>OX465288.1:201245166-201247666 GCA_949987695.1 Merzomyia westermanni
TTCATGTTTAATCTTCTTCAAAAATTTGGTCATTACATCCGCAGCATTATTATCAGTGTTTATATAATGAACCTGAATTTTACCTTTTTCAAAAACTTCTCGGACGTAATGAAATCTTAAATCTATGTGTTTACTACGCTTGTGAACCATTGGATTCTTAAGTAAATACTGCGCACTCTGGTTATTGCAATACATCGTTGTAGGTTCGTTAACGTAGTCATTGTAACCCATTTCACTCAGTAAGCCTCGTAGAAAAACAACGTCTTTGGCACCTTGACATAGAGCTATATATTCAGCTTCCATCGTACTGAGAGCAACGATAGACTGCTTTTTGGATTCCCACGATATTGCACCATTTGACATAAATACCACGTAGCCAGTATAAGACTTTCTGTCTTCCACGTCACCAGCCCAGTCGGAGTCAGTATAACATACTAAGTTACTATCCCCGGCTGTGTGAGTAATCTTTAGCTCCAAACTATGCTTTAAATAACGCAGCACATGTTTGGCCGCTTTAAAATGATCTTCATGTGGGTGGTTATTAAACTGGGACAATTTTGAGACGACGTGGGTGATATCTGGCCTAGACAGTACAGCCAAATACATCAACCCACCAATCAAACTTTGATATTTTTTTGCATCGATGTCATTACATTTCTTCTCGCACTTTTTCAATATAGTGCCATCAACCCACGGTGTAGCTGCCGATTTACAATTCTCCATGCCCCATGACTTCAGCAACTGCTGAATATAACACGTCTGGTGAATAGAAATTGAGCCCGTAGAAAGATTTCTGTCTACTTCTAAGCCCAAGTAAAAACACACCGGTCCTCGATCCACAGTCTCGACGTAACTATTAAGGTCAGTCAAAATATCTCTTACTTGAGTTGCATTTGAGCAAGCCAATAGAATATCGTCTACGTAAAGACCAATTAGACACATTTTGCTGTTGTGCTCCCTCTTAAAATAGACACAACTGTCCGCCTTACATCGTTGAAAACCCATGACTGTGAGAATATCAGAAACCCTTTTATTCCACTCGCGGCCTGCTTGTTTTAGGCCATACAGTGGTTTTTTCAAATGACATACTTTATTTGGGTATTTCGAATCTTCGTACGCAAAGGGCTGTGACATATAGGGTGTTTTTTTTACAGGTTTGTTTTTCGAATAGAGATAAAACTGGCATTTTGTGGTCAAATCTGGCAACTCTAATGTCATTTATGTTCAGTTTGGTTTGCCATTTCATCATGAACAGGTTGACAAAAGAACAACGCTTGCAAATCGTGCAAATTTATTTCGAAAATAATGGTTCAGTTCGCGAAGTTTACCGTGAGCTCCGTCCATTTTATGGTCGACATAATCGTCCATCAGAGCAATTAATTCGGTTAACCATGGATCGTTTTCGCACTACGTTTACTCTATGTGATAATACGCATCCGCAGAGACGTCGAACAGTGCGCACCGAAGAAACAATTGCCGCTGTAGAGCAAAGTGTTGAAGAGGACCCGAATGAATCGATTCGCCACCGTGCACAGCAATTGGAGCTTTGTCCATCAACTTTATGGAAGATTTTGCGCAAAGATCTTGGCTTGCGACCTTACAAGATCCAGCTTGTGCAAGAATTAAAGCCGCGAGACCATGCAATGCGTCGTGATTTTGGTGTATGGGCCGAAAATGAGATTGATTTCGATGCTGATTTTCATCGCAAAATTTTGTTCAGTGATGAGGCTCATTTTTGGTTGAATGGCTACGTCAACAAGCAAAATTGCCGCATTTGGAGTGAAGAGAATCCACATGAGACCCTTGAAACGCCATTACATCCACAAAAACTGACTGTTTGGTGTGCTCTATGGGCTGGTGGAGTCATTGGGCCATACTTCTTCCGCAATAATGCTGGAGAGGCAGCTACCGTTAATGGAGACCGGTATAGAGCCATGATAACCGACTATTTTGTTCCCGAATTGGATGGCATGAATGTGGATGAGTTGTGGTTCCAACAAGACGGCGCTACATGCCACACAGCGCACGTCACAATCGATTTATTGAAGGAAACATTCGATGAGCGCATAATTTCGCGGAATGGACCTGTCAATTGGCCACCAAGGTCGTGTGATTTGACACCATTGGATTATTTTCTTTGGGGATATGTGAAGTCGCTCGTCTACACCAACAAACCAGAAACGTTAGGGGAATTGGAAGCCAACATTCGTGGCGTTATTGCCGACATACGGCCCCATATGCTCGAAAAAGTGGTTGAAAATTGGACCTGTAGAATTGGCTTTATTCGAGCCAGCCGCGGCGGCCACATGCCCGAAATCATATTTAAACATTAGTGGCATAAAATTATCCTTCCAATAAAGCCAAATTGATGGACCTTAAAACGAGTTTCTTGTGTCTTATTTCAATTCGAAGTTTTATAGCCCTAAAAAAAACACCCTTTGTATACCTCGTCGTTCAATTCACCGTTTAGATAAGCTGCCACTACATCAATGTGGTTAAC
>OX465288.1:201252666-201300166 GCA_949987695.1 Merzomyia westermanni
CTCGAGGGGTACCTATATTCTCTTATGCTTACGAATTTACTATTATGGTATCGGGCAAAGGATTCTTTATTAACGAACTCTATACTAGGATCACTAGCTTTGGACGAGATCCTTCCAGTTTCTAACTCTATCTCCGACTAAATTGACGACTACTTTCTTTACCACGTGACATGCACAGATGAGGCAAAAGTTAAACGTCCAAGAAGACGTGAGTCTACCTTCTGCCAACCACCGTAAAGTCTTGGGTGTGACGTTCGATATGGCCTCACCTTCGCTACTCAAGCCACCGTGGTAGCCGCAAAGCTGCAGAGACACTACAAGATCCTCAAGTCGCCAACACTTGAGAAAAGCGTAAAGTAACTGTGCATGCTATATATAGGGCTATCGGCTGACCGCTTATTGCCTATTAGGCAGGGCGACACACGGTTGAAACAACAGCTAATAGCGACCAGCAAATTTTTTAACATATAAATATATTTCAACAACAAAGTACAGTTTTTACTAAGGGATTGGATGAGTCTTGGTACGCAGATAGGTTTTATACCTAAACGTCGCCAATGAGGAGGTTCCCACTTGATTGCCACACATCTGAAAATTTTTGTTAAAATAAAATAAGATATGAAACAAATAAACTTTGGTTCGTTTTTCAACCAAAAATATTTATAAGTACGGTTAACGCCTGATGTAGCCACCTAGAGTTGCCACCTCACCTTTATACTTTTTGCATATGCGCTTTTATCTAGAAAACGAGATGACACATTTGGACATTATTTTGTCTATAAGTAGGAAATGTGCTAAATTTCAAGCACTCCTGCTAAAGTGTTGCCACTTAATGTATTAACAGGGTTGCCACCTAACTAAAATTTCCTATAAGATGTGAGATATGCCTGTAGGGGTATTATAGGAAAGAAGTTTTCTGTCGTATTTTAACAAAAATATTTCTAAATAAATTAAAAGTTGCCACCTAATCCTATTTTATTTATTTTTTTGTCATATAAATTCGCTTTTATCCCGAAAACCACTTTACTTATGAGGATGTACTTTTGATTATTAGGTGTGCGCTACATCTCAATCTCTACTACTTTAGTGTTGCCACTTAGGATGTATTTACGAGGTTGCCACCTATCTGAATTTAACATAAAATTAAAAAAGGGTTCCAAACGAAATATCAGTTAGAAATTATTAAACGCAAATCTTTAAAAACACCTACACAATTCTTAATACAAGTAAAATAATATTTTCTCAAAAATAACAGCCAAAAATGCATTACGCTTCTCTACACTCAATTTTCATTTCCATTAAAATGAAGGAGCAACGTTTTGCCACTGTTTTCTAGCTAAGTATTATCTACAGAAAAAACTCCTTGCAATTCCGCCTTAAGAAAACTACTTTAAACTCTTTCAATTTCTTTTTTTTAGCTGGCAAAAAGCGTACATCAACAAATAAAATGAATTCAAGAACAGCGAATTGATAGGAGGACACTCATGGGAATAAAAACAGTTACACACTCATACACACAAACGCATTTATACGGAAGGCACACATTCACATATCACCACACACACAATTCTACACTCGAAAGCATTATCAGTCGCTTAAAATATGACTTCCCCAAACATGCGAGCAAACAAGCAAATATTCACAATCGCATTTCAGATCCTTACGTAAGCTTTCCGGGTATGTTTGGGCGCATGTTGAACAACGAGTGGCATAGAGTACTTGCCAATATCAGTTAATTCATGTTCATATGTAGTGGTGCTTGTGTAGCATAAAAGGCGCACATAAAATATAAGAAGGCGCATACAAATGGATATAAAAGTAAATTGAATTGAAATCGAAATAAAAATATTAAAGGCGTGCCATGACAAGCGGTGGCAACCAAATAGCTTGTATTTGCTCCGCTGTAAATACACATACATACATGTGTTCATATATAATTATTAGAGATGGCGCGAATAGCTATTGGGCCGAATACGAAATAATAGTCTTGGCAAGAGCGAACGAATATTCTGAAGTTAGTACTTTCGGCAGGTTAGTGACCATGATTAGCTAAGCAATTTAACAACTACTGAATGGTTCTTATTGGTATAATCTTCAAAACTTCTCAAACATTTCGAAGAAACCACAAATATAACAAGTTTTGGTATTTCTTGCATTTTGTGCATTGATTTGCACGTTGCTCAAATACTTCGAAAAGGAAGAGACTAGGGCTGTGAATAAATAAATACATAAACAGTTTTTAATTTACTTTAATTGATTATTTTTTTGTAGCTATAGATTTTTTTAAACGAATAAATTTAAGGCAAACATCGATTTCTGATACATATATTATTATATATATTACATATTTTAAATCGATTTAAGTAAATAGTGACAGCTGTGTGACGAATAAAAAATTGGAAAAACTATGTGCGCTATAGATAAATCGATTTCCCTAAAGGACTTCCCTCTTGGCTTATTTCTCGACATTGAGGTAATTTTTTTTTTTAACAAAGTCCATCCACAATCCATACTCGAGTATTTTCTATATACGGACCGGTATACGGCACTGTTGGAATTCGTGAAGCAACTTCTTACAAGAACTATCTTATAAAATTTGGAAGATGCCTCCACAGAAAGATACGCATTCAGAGGCACCCCTCAAAGTGGTGTTCTATCTTCGCTACTCTGGAAGTTAGCGGTTAACACCTTTCTTCTGTAACTGGAAAGGACTGGTTGCCGAGTCATTGTCTGAGCTGACGACAAAGCGCTAAAGGCAACGGGCAAATATCTTCAAACTCGATACGAGCTACTTTAGATCGTATTGAACTTCTTGGAGAACTGGTCACGAGAAAGCGGCAACAAGCTTCATTCTTGTTAGACCGAAATGGTTATATTACCCGGCGCTACAAAGGACCACCTTCTAAGCTATCATTCTTAAATGAAGTGGGATGAAATACCTTGTCGACATTCTTGGCAGTAAGCTTAACTGGAATAGGCATCTCGATTATAGATCCAGGAAAGCTACTACTGCTCTCTATGCCTGTTAAGCACGCTTCCTCTGATAGATCTATACGAGAAACTCGAGGCGAGCTATAGTGCAATCAGATTCAATGCAGTCTTGCCCTGGTAAGATACTACATTTGGACACACTATTATTTTGTAGACCATACCTGGAAATTTACGTGATATGGACTACATCACACAGATGATCTGGAGGAAAACCACTGAACTGAAGGAGTCTAAACAACTAAGGCATATTGCTACTCCCCTTGCCACGAGTAGTCAAATTTTTGTGTCGGGTTTCAGCAGACTTGGTCTCGCATAATTTTTACTTGTATTTTAATTACGCTTGTATTTTAATTACGCTTTCTATTTTGTTGTAGTTTTACTGTATTCAAATATTTAAATGTATTGAAGATTGCTTTTTATACCAACAATTTTTGTTGATTTACGGCCCGTACATTTTCAAGTATTCATGAAACGAGCTCAAGGCCAGGAATAATAATTTTTCACTTTTTTAATTTTTATAAAAATTATTATTGTTTGTATTTCTTTAATAATCATTTTTAATTAATTATTAAAATTTTTTTAATTGCATAGAGTAGGAAAAATGTTTAGAGACAACCGCTGTAGGTTTTTTATAGATCCATTTCGAAAGTTGCTAAGCTTCTGCATCAGAGAAGTTTTGGCACGCATTGCTATCCATTATTATTAAAAAAATAAAAACAATAATAATTTTCATAAAAATTCAAAAGGTGAAAAATTATTATTATTGGCCTTGAACTCGTTTCATGAATACTTGTATTGAAGATTATTTTTCCATTGGTATGGATATGACGTCTAAGATGGGGATAGACTTGTCGATTTAGCGGCAAATGAGGGTAAGAAGATGGAGAGAGGGAAGGATTTCGAAAAAACTCTAGAGATGGAGACCTAAACTAAACTTATGTGATAGAAATGGATAGAGCACAGAAACGAAAGCTGAGGAAAGGAGGATGATGAAAATGAATATAAAAACGCGCTTGGGCACGAGAGTATTGGTTAGGAAGGCGATATAAGCGGATATGCTTATGATTGATCAGTGCAATAACAGCTTAAGTCGAGATGTTTATGACACGAGATGTGTCGTGGAGATGTTTAATAACATAACTGCTTAATAAGTTGGAGGCGCAGGTTTTTTGAATAGTTCATAAGAAAACAAGTACAAAGCGAAAAAGAATCTTGCAAAATTATACGATTTTGCTATGATTTTGCCAATTTTCTTGAGTAAACTTAATCACTGTTTGGCAAATGGCAAAGATTTTAAGCTATGAAGAAAACTTTTGAAATTATTTGTCTAAACTTCTTATACCAAAGACTGAGGTGAATATAAAAATGTAGGTTAGGATAAAGGGAAGTATGGAGATGAATATGGGATGAGGAAGGAGAGTGAACGGAGACGACTCTGCTAGTTTTAAATATTACCATGTCAATTTTCTGAAACAATAATTATTTTTGTGAGTAATATTTTAATATTCTTTTATTTTAGGATGAATACCGAATAATTGCCATATTTTCGTGGCAATTCTAATATTTATGAATTTGTGTGAAAGTAGGCGCAATTGTATGGGCGGTTGAAATAAATAAATATGAGTATCAGTTCCCTTTCGATGTCCCAGTCAGTGCAATGTCAGTTGTAGGGAAGACTTCAAATCTCAGCAGCTAATCGTTGACGACTTAAGCTTGAAACTTTATTAAAAGTAATTTCTTTCCTTTTCTCCATAGCGGAGAATCCTTTTCTCCATTAGGAGATCATTTAATATAATTTAGCAAAGAAATTTCAATACATTTTAAGCATTTTGTGCGCGTTTTTGAATCAAATTCTGTGATATTTTGAAGTAGTTAGATATTCAACTCACCCCCGATTTGTTGACTGGGTTAACGGTTATATCGATTTTAGCTTTTGTAAAATAACTCCTTTGGGTTGTTTTCGTATTTGTTTGCTTTTGAATGCAAAATCCAAATAAAACATTCCTTCAATTGAGTTCTACAAGTCAACACAAAGGCATCAAATGCAGGCGTTACAAGGGATTTTACTAACAAAAACAAAAGCTAAGAGAGCACATCTACAATTACATGCAAATAACGATAGAAACAAAACCTAAGTGAAGAAAATCAACAGTTTGTAATAGCATATTTTTATATAAATGCTTATTTATATATGTTTTTACTTGTAGTTAGATTTATAAAATTGTGCTGTAAAAAAATGAGACAGCACAGGTTCGAAAGCTTCCCCAGTAGGCACAAATGCACAAATAAAAGCGTGTAGCATTGGCGAAACGGTGGGAGGAGCAGATAAATCGCACATTATGTACATATACATGAATCTACACGTATTAAACTGGGCAAAATATTTATTTTTGAAAATTATATTAATTTCTAGAGGAGCATAGATCTAGTCAAACTACATAGTATACATGTAGCGAGTTGCCACATCTGCCAACTTTTTTTTTTTGTGGCTTTGGTATTTTAAAGCAGCTTGAAAGCACTACGAGACCCCTATATATTAAAGTAACAATTTTGATAAAGTAATGCTTTTAGATGAGCTATGGAATTAGTTCATTCATTGAGGAAACAAAATTTGGGCCAACAACAACAAAAACTTATTTTTTACAAAAAATAGTAAATATCTTTTAAAAAACCAACTTCATAAAAATTTGTTTTGATACCTATTTTTAAATCAAGCTTGCCTTTAAGAATTTTTGTTAATCTTTTTTACAGCAATTTTTGCGTTTTTGTTTCCCAAATAAAGAAGTGAAATCCGAAAACCATTCCAAAGGTTAATTGCTCTGGAACGGCCGACCTTACGGAAATTTTTATTAACAATTTTTTTGTGGGGAATAAAATTTCCGACAGCCAAAAGTAGTCAAAGCGCGCTCTTCGAATTCGTTTATTGCCCTTTGGCTTATTTTTTCACGTCGTGCTCGTGTACATAACTGGCTTTTCCATACTCCAAGCGTCTAAACGTAAAAAATGTATATGCAATGCCATTAACTAATTTGGTAATTCTTTCCATTCAACGTCAATTGCTAAAACGCGTCAACAAATGTCGGCCGCGCTTAAAAAAAATTATCAGTATTTCTGCGCAGAACACACTTTTGCGCTTTACGGAACACTCAATATCTGTTATTACAACAACCACATGACAATGATAGAAAATTTTCAACTTTCATTGCAAATATCTCTTGACAGAAATATAAAATCAAATTTTCGCTTTAGACTTATTGATACCGAGGTCAAAGCGCGTTTTTTGACACCTTTCCCCACATTTGTTGAGTCCTATTAATTTAAAATTTATTAATAGTAATATCTTGTGTAATGTTTATCTACGTAGTGCATGAATGACATCGAATGAATGAAACAGCATTTGCCTGAGGCGTACATATTATCCTAAACAATTATCAAGAACCCACTAGAATTCGATTATTTTGCGGGATAACCGTCAAAGAGGCAAACTTCAATTTTTACATATTTTGAATTTCTATCAAAATTTTAAATTAAAATTTGGAATTAAAAACAGCTCGATTTTTTATTCCAACTTTTAGCCTGCGGCGCTTTTTCAATTAATTTCCTTTAAAGAGGAAAAAATTTACTTTTGTCACAACCCAAAAAAATATGTGTTGATTTTTTCGGCATAAGTCGCTTCACAAAACCTTCACCAATAATTGCATTAGACTTTTCTAAATGATAATAATATTTAGTGCTAGAGCCACCTTAGAGTGCTCTCCTGAAGCGTTCAGCACAAAGTTTTTCAAATTTTTAATTGTGACTATTTCGGATTCAGTCTGCAATGTGATTACATGGCTTTATTTCTCAAAATTTCTATGGCTTTATTTCACATTTCACTTAGTGGAAATAATGCCACATTGACTTTGTTTACCGTATTTCTTAACATGTTGAGAAATATGGCCATATGGCTTTTTTGTCTAAAGTTAGTTGGACTTGGCTTTTTCTAATTCTGGTATTTTCGATAAATTATCCAGTTATTTCCGAAAACTGAAATTTTTGGTGGTACGGCTTTCATATCCATCGAACTCGCTTGCGTTGAGTCAGAAAACTGCACTTCTATAACAGTATTTTTATGATTAGTTTGCTGTTTTCCTGCAGGGTAGTAACATAAATTCATTTTCCATATCAACAAACTTGCAAAGTGGAAATTGCGCAATCGAATCGTTTGCAATTTGATTTTGAAGAAAAAGAGTAGAACGCACACACATATTTAACGCCATCACTGCCGCTTTCGATTCGACCATACCCAAACTGTGTTGAAGCAATGCGCCTGCAATCTCTTTTTTTTTTTTTTATTTTTTATACTCAGCTGAACGTAGTGTAGTACTGGGTGTAGGAATCCAGGCAGTTTAAAATTTCAATTCGTTTTACCGTTGAATGTATTTGGTTTAGATTAGTGATATTTGGATACACGTGTCAATTCCAGAAAATTGGGAGGTGCCACGACCAAACTTTTGGTATTTGTGTACCCTTTATTGAGGCCCAAAATCAATCACATCCTTTTTCAAAATTTTAGAGTAAGTTCACTACTTTATAATGTAGTTTTTGATAAAGTGGACTGTGCCGCACCCACATATAGTATTTAACTTGAATTCTTCTAATCTCCGAACTATTCCGGTTCATATTAAATATGCTGGGATCTATGTATATTTATTACACGTCGATGGGTATAATATTTTAAAGAAGGGGCGACACCTCTATCCCATTATATTTATTAATATCTATTTAACTATACAAGTTTTGAGGTATTCCTGACTATAAAAGAGGTCAAGGCAAGCTACCACGGCAGTCGGGCAGTACCGCAAGGGAGTACCGGAGCGTTCCGGGTTCAAATCTGGCCAAGGACTGTTAATTCGAAAACACTCCCTAAAACCTTCGGGGAGTGTTTTTGTCGTTACCACAACAACAACAAAAATTTTTCTGAAAATTTGTATTGTCTTAATCTTTATTAGTTGTTAAGCAAGCTAATCGCTATAATCCCAAAAAAAGTTCGACTTACGGAGACTTCGAGTTTTTTTCGTTTTTAGTAGAAAAAATTAAATTGCAAACATGTATGTGTTTTTTAAATATTGAATGGTATATTTTGTCTTCAATAAATAATCTTACAAAAACTAGAAAAGGAAGTTAGAACGAAGTCAAATATTCTAAAATTAATGACTGAAAACTTACGGTTGTTATTTTCAGCAAAAAATTACTCCAGTGTGCTCAAAGCCTTACAGTGCTCTTCAGTAGTAGTGTCATTTGTTTGTCAGATTTTCAATTACTCTCTCATCAAGCGGTTTCAACTTAGCGGACATATTTGGCTGAAAAATGCCAATTCAATAGCTTTTAGTTCGTTTTGAGCTAGGATGAGTTGCACCATTTTCGATAAAGGTAAAATTTTTCCAATTTGAGAACTCCTTCTTCGAAAAGTTGTCCTGTAATCCAAGCCTTGGAGCTTGCTTTATAATCTATGGGAAGCGACTCAACACCACGAAAGCGCCGAGGTTTTGCACTTTTTCCAATCAACAGAATTTTAAGTTTTTCCGAACCATCCATAAAACCTGGCAGCATTAGCGTAACCCGATGCTTGCTACTTTTACTTCCATGGCATTGCTGTTTTTTAAAAGGCAAACTTTTATCCGGAAATCATTTAAAAAGAATCCTTTTTCATCAGCATTAAAAATATACCGTTCGCAATACTTTTGTAATAAATTCGTCAAGACATTTTTTCCCCATTTTTTGCAGTATACTTCACTTACCGAATGTCCTTCACCACATGCTTTTTTATAACCCACACCATGTCTAGAATTAAAAAAAACTCACAAATTATTTTATTGACTGTTTCGCTGAATGGATGTTTGGTTCGATGCCTCTGCTTCAATTTATCAAGCCTACATAAGCTTGCCATAAAATGGCCTTCTTCAAAACACTTGGCGAACTACATTGCCTTATCGCTTAATTTTGCTCCAGATATAGGCATGTTTGCATTTCGTGATGCTGTGAACCAATCGGGAACTACTTTGTCGATATTCCTCATATTTTTGGGTTTTAATAATTTCACAACATACAGGAATTCCTACTTCGATAGCCTTGATAATTGACTCCTTATTTTTAAAAATTGTGGATACTGTACTAGCCAGAATACCATATTTTTCAGCAGCTTGTTTTTTTCTTTAACCCGCCTTCCACTTGTGATTAGTTTATATTTTTCTTCAAGCTACAAAACTTTTGAAACGCGTTTAGTTGCCATTATAATAAACAAATTGCATTTACCTTAGACCTGACAACAAGTGCGACTTACGTTAAAATTACTTAAAATTCAAAAGAAAGCATTTCATATACAAAAAGCGATTTCCCCGAAATATGAAGTAAAATTCAAAAACAAATACGCGCTACTTCCAATTAGAGAGTTGCTATGTATAGATTTTCCTTCGAGTTATGGAAAGTTCGAGTTACGGAAGAAAATTTGTAGGTAAATACTCTCTTAATGCTACTGCCAACCGTTTTCCTTCGAGTTATGGAAAATTCGAGTTACGGGAGTTCGACTGCATATGGAAAACAATTGTCACATACAATTAAACATACCAACTGCTGTGGGAGCGATCAGAGCACTTACCAGTGAAGACAGCAATGCAAGTTTGAGCAAACGATTTTGAGAGCGAACAGAGCAGTTAACAACGAAGAGCGTGAGGTTCAGAATTAACAGAAGTGCTTTCTGTTGCAACTAGACCATTTATCTGACCGGTACGATTGCTAAAACTAGGCTTATGAGTAGTTTGTAAAATATTGTAAAAATATATTAAAATAAAATAACTAATTAATTATACTTTAAATTAGTACCCGTCCGCCTCTATATCTGATAACATAAGCCAATTGTATTGAATAATCCGAAAAAAACATGAAGTCGCTTGAGGACCAAACCCACTTTTATATTAAATATTTCTAAAGGATAGTGGACGAATATAATAAGAAAAAGCTCTGCGGGATCTTATATATATACGAGTATATATATCAGTTGTATACGATTTTCAAAATTTTGTTAAAAATATGGAAAAAAAGTGTTTAAAATGAGAGCGTTACTGTTCTTTTTTGACCAAATATTCAGAGCCTATTATAACAATATTTGATTTACACATTGCTTATAATACATACAACTAGAAACATGGTAAACATTTTGCAGAATCGTTCGATAACCACGCCCACTTTCTATAATAGTGTCAGAAAAGTGCCTACGTAAATACGGAGACGCCATTTTTGGAACTGAAAGAGATGCCCAAAATAAATAAAGTTTTCATACAATAAATATTAAGTAGACGTGTTATCGCCCATGTTTGAGCCCTCTTATTCCGATCTTTACCTATTGCTATTGAAAGTGATTATTCTTAAAGTTATATATTCACTCTCAAGGTATTTGCTGACGTCCTCATTACAACTTGTAACAATTAAACTGCCAAAAATAAAGTGAGTCGGTTGATAACCACGCCCACATTCCACATAAACCTCTGAAACACACATGAACTCAATCAAAGTAAATTTCAAAGTTTGAAAAAATAACTCCAACTTTGCTGTCAAAGCACTCAGCTGAGTATAACATGTTCGGCTACAAGCGCACTTAGACTTCCTTACACGTTACTTCTAGGTTTGTAGATAGCTGCTAGTTATTGCTGCTGCCACACTGCCTTTGCGGCTACGACTCATTGCGCCAATGCAAATCTCAAGTGAGTTTCCATTTGCTGACAAGGCTTGTGCGGTTGCTGCTGCATATTCCAACAGAAATAAGATCTCACAACGTTGAACAGAGAGTGTGCAGTTCAGCCAAGCGCAAGCTATCTACAGTGGTAAGCAGTGAAGCTTCAGAATATGTGTTGATTTGTTTTAAATTTATTTTGTATGCTCGCATATTCCGATATTCCCAAGTTTTGTTGTTTTGATTGCTGGTGTTATGCATGGCATATGCTTGTGTATGTATGTATGTTTGTATGTGTGTGTGTGCTAATGCCTATAAATATGCCATATATGCCATATATGCCGTGCTTGCCTGCTGGTCATGCATGCCCTGCCGGCTTTTGCATTTAAGCAGAAAAATGTACTCTCACCACACACTCCCTACCGTTTTCCCTCTCCCATGCATGCTCCGCCGGCTTTTGCATTTAAGCAGAAAAATGTACTTCCACCACACACTGCCTCCCGCTTTCCCTTTTCCAAAACATTTAAATTGCTTTAGCAGATAAATTTTGCATTCATTTGTGGTGGCGTTGGGCTGCGCTTTTATGGCGCTATTTGTGGGTGTCCCAAACGTTGAGCGTATATGCAAATAAAAATAAGATCTTAATATATGACACGGAATTGCTAAATAAATATTTAATGGAAAATTAAAAGGACTTTTAAGATGAGATTGGGTATGAAATCGGGAGCGGTAATGAAATATTGATGTTATGGTTGAACCAATCGTTAATCCAATGCAAACATATGTACATACAGTTGTGTTCAATATAATAGGGTTGAAATTAAAATGAATATCGTCCAGAGCTGCAGTGCTTAGTCATAATTAGTTAAATTTTCTTATATTATATTATTTTCTTTACTTAGTCAATGGTATCAAACCTTACTGACTAGATTTACAAGATTACTTATTGCTAATTTAACAGTGAAAATATAATTAAGTTCCATAGTAACACTCTATGCGAGTCTTGAAAAGGGATCTTGGCATAGCAATGTCAAGATCAATACTCCTAGATAGTCTGTTAAAGAGAGGCGAAATTAAAATAATTCGACCGCACAACTTCAATATGGAATGTGCTATGAAAGCGAAGAGCTCTACTAGGGACATTGAAAGTTAACTGCCTAAGAAGATCCGAACAGTGAATGGTACCGCAAATCAAGTCATATTATTAACATTAAGTTCTGAACAAATGCCTGACTTCAAGCGATAGCAAATTAATAAGCATGCACCTGGCAGTATATAGTGGCAAGGGATTATCAAAATGGAGAGGTTGAAGAGCAAACCTAATTAATTTGCGTTGAACTCTTTCAATTCTGAAGGAATGTGAGGTGTATATCGGATTCCAAATGATTGAAGCATATTCTAATTTCGACCTCACTAAAGCATTGTAAAAGATTTTTCTAGTATATGGGCCCTTGAAGTCCTTAGCATAGCGTCCTTAAAAGGCTGAGATAGAATAGGCTTTTGGGAGAAGAAAATTAACATGATTAGCAAAGGTAAAGGATAAGTTGAAAATTACAATAAGATTACGAAACTCGTTAACCGAAGCAAGAGCTGCATTTGAAATGGCGTAGGTTGAAGAAAGTAAATTCATTGAATTAGAAAACGTCAACTGGCAACATTTACTAATGTTGTGATGTAATTTATTTTGTAACGTCCATGCATTGAAGGCATCCAAATCTTCCTGCAGTCGCGATGCATCCGAGATACAGCTAATCCTGCTAAAGAGTTTTAAGTCATCTGCATAGATTAAATAGAATAATTTAGGCATGAGCCGACATCATTAATACAAATTTAAAACAAAATTGGAACAAGGATACTTTCTCTGAGAACACCTGAAGTCGCTAGAAATTTATAGGACGCGGTGTTTTCGATGTCAACAAAAGAGATTCTATTCGATAAATATGACTTCACCCAAACCAGACAGGAGGATGCTTTAGAAAAATCTGTATATAACGTGTCATCTTGACAACCGTCTATAAACGCAGAAACAAAAAACTGAGAAAAGCCAGCTAGATTTGTGACAGTTGAACGCCCTGCAACGAACCCATGTTGGCATGGATCAATAATTCTTTTAACAGCAAATGATAGTTTCTCCTTAACTACTTTCTCAAAAAGTTTCGAGCACTTCGACAGTTTTGTTATTGGCCTGTAATTTGTGACTTCATTTTTATTGCCTGATTTAAAGAGTGGAGTAATGGATGCCACTTTCCAGCGCTCAATAAACACCCCAGACATGAGGAAGTGGAATAAGACCTCAATCCAGCTATGAGTTTTGTCCCCGCTGATCTGGGCTGTTCTCATAAACGAACTTTTATTGGTTCTTGAAGGCAGTGGATGACAAGTTGTTGCTACGCGTATGCTTACCCAAGCTTGTGACTAAATGGACGAAGTCTTTCAGATGGGCTAACATTACTAGGTAAACAGAACTTATTCTTGTCATATTTATATATGACATATGCCCACTCAGACTGAACTAGATTTTGAGGGAATACGTTGCAATAGCTTAGGCCTTTTTCTGAGCTAACACCTTTTATAGGGGGTCGTACAATGGCTGTATGAGATACCGGTACAGCTGATACTATTTATTACTGATCTAGTTGAGCGCACTGAACACCCGATGGACTAAAAAGCAGCATCGACAGCGATGCCTGATTAAGGGATTCATGATATGGGCTGTATGATTAAGATCTAAGCCCATTTCAGTATTCCATACAGCCTCGATTTTATCCAAGTCGATCCGATTACTATGTACCGGTTACTCCATCCCCTCTTAGTTCCAATACTATCATTTTCTCGAGAGAAAAATGGGGCAATGGACTCATTTAATTTTCCTGTCCAGAGCTTGAGATATTTTTTTATATTGTTGTTTTTCTGCGTAAATCGCGGCATCAAGGCTGCAGCGGAAGAGATTTTGGTTCTATCCATTTCTAGAACGGTTATAAAATTTCATATACGAGTATAATGAGACATACAAGCTTCTGTTAAGGCTTTGAACACAATACTAGTGGTGTCGAAGGTGAACTAGGAGTTGCACACTACACGATCGATTGCCTGGAACTCTGTTCGAACTAATTAAAAATCACGGTATCACGAAAAGCTTTGACTCGATATGAACCAGACACATATGCTCTAGGAAGTTCAGATTTAAGCAGTGAGCTTGTAGTCTGCTCGTGAAAACATTTGAAACAATTTAGATGAGCAACCGCTGGATTGCTAGATGCTGTTGGTCTTGATAGTAATTTAGATGATGTGCGGTTATTTTTGGGGTCAATAAAGCTCACTTATTCTTGGTAATCGGCGTGAAGAGCTGCCGTTCAGGAGCACTCGCTACAAAGCTCAACTTTCTGGAAAACACTCCATGCTGCACACGGACAGAGAAGATTGTGATTTGGAATCATCCGATGACGTACAAAAGCTCTGAATCATTCTTATTCAGGATCCTATCGACATCTGCTCTTAAAGTAATTGAGGTCATCGCATTTTTTGTTGTAAGCGCTATTGCTAGAACTCAATCAAACCTTACCCATATAACCCCGATACATAGACCACTGAGTGGTCAATTGTGTTACTTTGTACGGTTTGCCAAAGGACTAAAATGGACGGCCGTACCTGTCTATGCTATCTAGTCTGATCTGCAATTGCCTTCAATCTCCGTCAGATCAATTGTTCACATAAGGCTGCTACTGAAGTGCTAGGCCATCTCGCTAGGCCTGCGTTATTCCTTTATCAAATTTTGTTGTCGACCTATAGTTCCAAAGCCTTTAGTGTGGTCTGGCTGCCTGAGAAAGTGAAAACCGGTTATGCCTACCCAGTCGTTTTTTGGGTTTATAAATATTAAAGTTGTTGAAACGTCCAAATGAAGATCAAGAAAAACGTTCAGTCTTCATTCTGAATCGCCAACAACACACAAAAAGCTTGGAAGTAGCGGATGTCGACCGATTGCTGTTTTCTGCGAATATTTCTGTGCACGTCCTTCCAAAAAGGCTACTCAGAAGTTGCTTAGGGAAGACGATTTGCACACAACTACTCCCCCTTTTGAATAATCCGCTTTCAATAGTAAAAGTAAACAAAATTTTAAATTTTCTTAGAAATTTTTCTTCTTTTCGTTAAACAAAATTTATTTAAAAAATTTTTACTTGTAAAAAACTGCAAAGTTTTAAAGCATCAATTTACTAGGAACCACTTAAAAATTTAATTTATCCAAGTGCTGTAAATTGATTATCCTTTTTTTCTGCCGCACTAAATTGCAGTAAACATTTCCAACGAAAACAATACTCTTACTTTGTATGAAATTAGAGCTCATGAAGTGCTGTTTGCTTTATTTAAATACTTTTACAATTTTTTTAGGAGGTTATTGATGTATGTACAAATCAGAGCTCCAAAATAAGACCTCAAATGTTTATTGAGATAAAAGCAAAACCTTTAGCTGTGAGTTATAGGAAAAAGAAGAAGAACCCATTATATGTAAATAATCTAAGTGCTCAAACAAATGGATAAAAGTCAGTGAAAAAGTAGTTTACGAAAAGCCTGTCGTAACTCGGGTTTTTTGGTTATTACTGGGTTTATCTAACACGACCGAGATATGCTTTAAACGACACTCCACCATTCTTTTGTAAATGGTTCTAAAGTCGAAATATTAAAATCTGTTATCTCATATATGGATAACGATGATTACTAATAGAATGAATAAGCCAATAAAGCCATCACATTTTGCCGCTTTTCCAACAGCAGTCAAAGAATTATCTCATTCTTTTCTCATTGCTTTTCGAAATTCTCCATATGAAAAATATTAACGCGGTTATTAGGGTTGGTTGAAATGGTTTTTTATTTTCTGGAAGCATGGGTGAAAATCAAATAATTAAATGCACTTTTTCTTATGTTAGAATCAATAAGGATTAAAAAATCAGATTCGGCAATGTTTGGATAGTTTTTATGATTTTGAAAGAAAAAAAGATAATTATATTGGAACTACCATTTTTTATTTAACAATCAAATGTTGAGTAAAATTTGGGGTTTTTAACTGCTTTTTTTTTATATAAACTACTTATTCAAATCAAATAATAAAACAAACAAAAAATAACAAAGGAATTTTTTCACCCACTCTAGTTATTACACTGCGTTACAAAAACGAGCTTTAGTTCTGTCCTATGAACCAAATATACTTTTTCGGAAAGAGGAGAAAAAATAAAAATTCACGTGTATCGGCGATTTTCATGTACGTCAGAATTTTTTTTTTTTTTTTGCAGTGCTCCGTACGTGGTAGCCAAATTGTTAGTACAACGTACTTTATTGTTGACCTTCCATCAGTAAACTTGCATAAATTTCTATAGCACACGACAAAAAAAAAACTCTGACGTGTACATGAAAATCACCGATACACGTGTATTTTTATTTTTTCTCCCCTTTCTGAAAAAGTATATTTTGTTCATAGGACAGAAAAAAAAAGAAAAACAAGCGGTGTTATCAGCCCACCCCAGCAGAGACAAAACAATAAATTTATGATACTGATTTTTTTGTATTCTTGCCTCTTGCCTTGACAATAAGTGTAGAGAGAAGATTAGTCGATTTGAGACGATTAAGCCGTGCCGATATAGTATTTGCAGCTAATATTACATAGTTAAGCCTGAAGAAAATAGCTCCAAAGGGCGGTACTAGCTTAAAAATATTAAGCAAATCGCTGATTAGCAACAATAAACCGATACTGGATAATTTCTACAAAGGTTTGAGTACATCCAAATCGAGATACGAACGTCTTATCCCATCGACGCAGCTGAACATTAAGTTATTTGATGATTCCAACTCATTCATACAGCTAACATTGTAAAGGGTGTTTTTTTCAGGGGTATAGAACTTCGAATTGAAATAAAACACAAGAAAATCGTTTTAAGGTCCATTAATTTGGCTTTATTGGAAGGATAATTTTATGCCATTAATGCTTAAATATGATTTCGGGCATGTGGCCGCCGCGGCTGGCTCGAATAAAGCCAATTCTACAGGTCCAATTTTCAACCACTTTTTCGAGCATATGGGGCCGTATGTCGGCAATAACGCCACGAATGTTGGCTTCCAATTCCCCTAACGTTTCTGGTTTGTTGGTGTAGACGAGCGACTTCACATATCCCTAAAGAAAATAATCCAATGGTGTCAAATCACACGACCTTGGTGGCCAATTGACAGGTCCATTCCGCGAAATTATGCGCTCATCGAATGTTTCCTTCAATAAATCGATTGTGACGTGCGCTGTGTGGCATGTAGCGCCGTCTTGTTGGAACCACAACTCATCCACATTCATGCCATCCAATTCGGGAACAAAATAGTCGGTTATCATGGCTCTATACCGGTCTCCATTAACGGTAGCTGCCTCTCCAGCATTATTGCGGAAGAAGTATGGCCCAATGACTCCACCAGCCCATAGAGCACACCAAACAGTCAGTTTTTGTGGATGTAATGGCGTTTCAAGGGTCTCATGTGGATTCTCTTCACTCCAAATGCGGAAATTTTGCTTGTTGACGTAGCCATTCAACCAAAAATGAGCCTCATCACTGAACAAAATTTTGCGATGAAAATCAGCATCGAAATCAATCTCATTTTCGGCCCATACACCAAAATCACGACGCATTGCATGGTCTGGCGGCTTTAATTCTTGCACAAGCTGGATCTTGTAAGGTCGCAAGCCAAGATCTTTGCGCAAAATCTTCCATAAAGTTGATGGACAAAGCTCCAATTGCTGTGCACGGCGGCGAATCGATTCATTCGGGTCCTCTTCAACACTTTGCTCTACAGCGGCAATTGTTTCTTCGGTGCGCACTGTTCGACGTCTCTGCGGATGCGTATTATCACATAGAGTAAACGTAGTGCGAAAACGATCCATGGTTAACCGAATTAATTGCTCTGATGGACGATTATGTCGACCATAAAATGGACGGAGCTCACGGTAAACTTCGCGAACTGAACCATTATTTTCGAAATAAATTTGCACGATTTGCAAGCGTTGTTCTTTTGTCAACCTGTTCATGATGAAATGGCAAACCAAACTGAACATAAATGACATTAGAGTTGCCAGATTTGACCACAAAATGCCAGTTTTATCTCTATTCGAAAAACAAACCTGTAAAAAAACACCCTGTACAAGGTGGCGCAAAAGTAAGCTTCCGATGTTCAGCATATCGGTTGTGGCACGTGCAGTGTGTGCTGTTGCACCGTCTTGTTGGAACCACATGTTTTCCAATCCCAATTCATCAAGTTGCGGCAAAAAGACCTCCTTGATCATTGCTCTGTAGCGCTCACCATTCACAGTAACCGTTTGGCCCCGACCGATTATTGGTCAAATAAATAGTCAGCAATATTCCGCGTTCTGGAGCAGTGTAGCGTAACATTGTTTATTAACGTGTATTTCCCATGTGTTTACTACCCAAATGTCAAAACAGAACTGACTTTAGGGGCCAATCGCAAAATTTATAGCATTTTCTGATAGGAGGATTACTTTTTCTCCACCCTGTATATATGCAATACATTGTCCATATTCTGCGTTACTTAAGATATCACAAAATTTGAAGTGCAGATCAGTTCTTAAAATTAATAAAACTTCGTGATGTTTGGCTAGATCAGTTACCTCGTGCCTACATTTTCAGCTGGTTTTCGTCGTTTTCTGAAATATTGTTCATTTGAGGATATGAGGTTAGCGCAGAAGTAGGACGATATGTCTCTGCACTGGATGAACCCCCATCGAACAGTGCTCTACCTACACTCCAACCACAATGGAGAGGTGAACCTTGGTGCACCCTTGCAGTTAAGCTCCCATAGTTTGGTGTCGACAAATTGGCAGAAAGATTACCACACGTCTAAGTAGATGATATTAGCACAAAAATGGCTTAGGCGTACTGTCAAAAGTGGACTACAGCCTAGCAGAGCAGCTGCAAAATTAATTAAGCTTTTCCCTGCAATACTTATATGGCTATGCAAAATGACCTTGAGCAACACCGCCAGCTCGGTCAGAATTCGGAAGCACCTCTCCGAGCCGTTCGAAACTAAACGAGGTTTCAGACAGGGTGACCCCCTATCGTGCGATTTCTTTAATTTAATGCTGGAGAAATAATACAACCTGCAAAACTTAACCGCGCTGGAAAAAATATTTTATAAAAGCGTGCAACTGTGGCTTATGCTGACGATATTGATATCATTGGCCTTAACAACCGCGCCGTAACCTCTGCTTACTCCAAATTAGAAAAAGAAGCGGAGAAAATGGGATTGGTGGTGAACGAGGGCAAAACGAAGTACCTTCTGTCATCATGCAAAGAGTCAGCGCATTCGCGCCTTGGCAACCAAGTCACTGTTGGCAGCAATAATTTCGAAATAGTAAAGGACTTCGTTTACCTGGAAACCAGCATTAACACCAACAATAATGTTAGCCTAGAAATCCGACGAAGAATTACTCTTGCAAACAAATGCTACTTCGGACTGAGTAGGCAATTGAAAAGTAAAGTCCTCTCTCGACGAACGAAAATAACACTCTACAAGTCACTCATCGCACCCGTCCTGCTATATGGTGCAGAAGCGTGGACACTAACAACATCTGATGAGGCGGCTCTGGAAGTATTTGAGAGAAAGGTTCTTCGAAAGACTTGTGGACCTCTACGGGTTGGCGACGGCGAGTACAGAAGAAGATTTAATGATGAGCTGTATGAACTTTATGCAGACGCCGACATAGTTCAGCGAATTAAAACACAGCGGCTTCGATTGCTAGGCCACGTAGTGCGAATGAGCGAAGATGCTCCAGCCCTGAAGGTATTCTTATCGGCACCCGCCGTTGGAAGCAGAGGAAGAGGGAGGCCACCACTCCGATGGAAGGACCAAATGGAGACCGCTTTGCGATCCCGCGGTGTTTCCAATTGGCGCCAGTTGGCGCAACGAAGAAATGACTGGCGAGCTATGTTGGACGGCCAAAATCGCCCGGGCGGTTAGATGTCAACGCTTTTTACCCAACGTTGCGTGTGCTAGCTGTAAAAGTGCTTTAACCAATTCAAAATCATACCCAACCCTGACCATGACTACGGGCCATAAAATAACAAAATAAAATAAATTAAGATAAGGAACATATTAGGTTTTAGATAGCACATCTTAGAGAGAAAAGAAAACACTTATTAAGTCACAGTGTTACCAAAATAATCTATTAGAATTCTCTTAGTGTTGCTTTTGTTTAGGTTCTTACGCACTGTGGCAGGAATCGAATTCCATAAGCGTATAGCGTTGATAAAGAATAGCCTAGTAGAGGAGATAAAGTTGTATTGCGGCACCATCAAGTAACTTAAACGAGCTGACCTTGGAAGTATCAGTTTTTAATACAGGTAACTTGGTTGTTCATCCTTTATGAGGTGGCCGAGATAGGTACAGCTTCTAGCTTTGAAATGCTCAGAAAGTTTACACCCTAGTAACCTGGTCCTCCACGATGAGATATGCTCAGAACTATTTAACCCGAACACATAGCGCTTGACTTGGTTTGAAGTCACAGCCAGTGTATGCGCAGACTGAGAGTCCAGCTTGCTATACACCAGCTCTGCATAGAGAATGATGGACATGATTAACTGTATAGCAAGCTTTCGCCTTATGCCAACGGGAGTAAATTGGGTAGATATTCGCACAACTGTAAACTATAGTATACCTTGTCAACAGTGGTACTTATATTGTCCGCACACGTAAGATCACTATTTACAACAAAACCTAAGTTGGTTATCCTCGATACCGATTTAATAGCGCGATCTCCAATATACAAAGGAGGGACAGCTGCGGCGTCAAGGCGCTTCTTACAAATAGGTAACACATAACACTTATCGACGTTAAGGCGTAGGCCATTTTGTGACGCCCAAGAATTGATAGAAGATAAATCCTCGGTTAAGTTGGCTACCATGTTTATTGCTTGATCTAGAGGACTGAACAAATATAGCTGGATGTCATCCGCATAAGCATGAATACTTGCATATTTACATTGGAAGAGCACATCTTAACTTTTCATCAGTTGCACTGCCGATGCACTGAAGCCAAATAACGTTTCCAATTTAAAGCAAAGCAAGTCATGATCAACCCAATCAAAGGTTTTCGAGAAATCCATTAGACAGAGCAATGTTAAGTACCTTTTGTCAAAAGCAAGTCTAAGGTCATCTAGTATTTTAACCAAGGCTGTGGAGCAGCTGTGTTTGGCTCTAAACCCAGAATGGAACCGCGATAAGAGATTATATTCATTGACATGACGCGAAATTACCTCAGACATAATCGACTCAGCTACTTTTGACAGAGCAGACAGAATGCTGATGCCATGGTTTATGATGTGCGTTAGGGTGGGCATTATTATTTTTAAATTTCATTTTATATGTCTTCTTCCCCCTTAACAGCAGCTATAGAGACCCATTTTGCAACTAATTAAGAGTTATCTTGGAGCTCGGGTAAAAAAACACATGCACGAGTACCTCGCTCAGTCAAAGCAAATGTGCATATTTAATGCGTACAAAATATACGCTTGACCTTTTTCATAACATGTGTATATAATAACATGAATATTTTTGATTTCCCTGCAGGCGGGCCATGTCAAAAGCCACCGAGGCAGCGACATCAACAATCGTTTGCGGTGAAATCACGAGTTTCATGACCAGCAGAAAATGCACTCGGGTGCATAGCTCTGTGAAGTACATTCATATTTTCTCACACATACATAGGCAGTGCACACGCTTTTGCGTTAATGCTAAAAATTTTGGGCAAAAAAAGTAGGAAATAACGTATAAAAGGTATTCTTTTTCAAGTGGGTCAGAGTTTGTAAATAAAATGACATCGAAACTGCGAGTAAGTCCAAGCATAATAAAACCAAATACCAAAGAATTTTAAATGGATCCAAGAGCCCATATTTTTCGGAGGTAGGATTTGTTAAACAACAACATGTGATGAGGCGGCTCTGGGAGTATTCGAGAGAAAGGTTCTTCGAAAGATTTGTGGACCTCTACGCGTTGGCGACGGCGAGTACCGAAGAAGATTTAATGATGAACTGTATGAACTTTACGCAGACGCCGACATAGTTCAGCGAATTAAAACACAGCGGCTTCGCTGGATAGGCCACGTAGTGCGAATGAGCGAAGATGCTCCAGCCCAGAAGGTATTCTTATCGGCACCCGCCGGTGGAAGCAGAGGAAGAGGGAGACCCGCACTCCGATGGAAGGACCAAGTGGAGACCGATTTACGATCCCGCGGTGTTTCCAATTGGCGCCAGTTGGCGCAACGAAGAAACGACTGGCGAGCTATGTTGGACGGTCAAATCGCCCAGGCGGTTAGATGACCATTTAAAGAAGAGGATTTGTTAAAAGATTTGATTTTTAATGAACTATACTGTTAGTTGATCCTAAATATCTAGGCTGCTGCTGAAGCTAATAGAAAGTCAGAAACGGAAAAAATTTTGTTCGTTATTTTTTTATGGAAATTAGTTCAAATTCAATAAATTAAATAGCCTGCATTTTGCTTGGAAAAAAAAAAATAAAACAAATTATATAAATATTTTCACCAAAGCTCGGAATTTTATGTTTTTTTAATATGCTAAAAATGCGTAAAAAAAAAAAAAACAAATTGAAAAAACCTTAAACTTATGTATGTACGTCAGAAATAAGGTGAATAGTTTTTGCGTTTGTTTTTGTAGCAGCTTACGTATCCCTGTAAATTTTAACTAGGATACTAATAACTCTTTTTCAGACTTAACAGTGTTACCCAGGATATTATGCTACCTACTGGAAATCCAATGTCGTTGTGTAATTTATATTGTGGTTAAATCACAAGTTTTCCTTACCAAACCTGAGAGTTTAACTTAATTCAGTATCCAGATCGAAGTTGCTCCAAGGTTAATCAAGTATCTCTTGACAGATTGCTTTCTACATCCGATAAAGATGGTGCGATAAAGTTTGTCATTGGATTCACTGAGCATGGTTTAGGACAGAATCAACGCTTTTTTGTGAATTTTGTTTCGTTGCTGTTCAGAAGCTTTGGATAAACCCAGCGTAGATTTAAACTTAGACTGAGTTTCCGTTATGGGGTTACTTGGCGATTCCTCCTTTTCAGTCGTTTACGCTTCGCAAATCGGGAATACTTTCTTGATCTTTTACAATATCAACTACCCGATTTTGGTACCCAAACAATAAACTCAATGGATTCTGACAATATTATCACAGTGCTACTTCCCTGCACTAGACGAAAGAATTTGAACTTCTCTCTAGAAATTTGCGAAATTTTTTTCGGATCTTTGACGATTAGAGATTTTTTCTACATATAAAAAAAAAATATTTCACGAAATACAATTTTGTAGGGGTAAGCTTTGTTTCGACATGCGACTGAAAAATTATATCCGAAACAAATCTGCTTTTGAGACGAGTCCGAAAAGTTCCATTCGAAAAAACCTATTTTCGTGAATAAGTCTCAAATTCCTTGTTTTTCAAAAAAACAAAGAAAGCCAAACTTTATGAGTTCATAAAATATAGGATGTATGAAATGTATGAAAAAAATTCAAAAATATACCAAAAATATTCCAAATTTATGAAAATATCCCATGTAATTTTAACCTTCGCATTTGTCACTTATCACGATAACTGACGTCATTTGGATACAACAAGTGAGTCCAATTCATCCGTCAGCTGTTTTTTCCATCCCAATCGCGACCACTGCTGACGAATTTTGGTGTCGATAGGAAAACCTTCTGAGCCGGAGCTTCAATATTCATTTGCATGAGTCTAGCAAAGGTTCAAAGACTAAGTTTCCGACTTTCTAAAGAGCATTTAATCAAATGGTGTAGACAGACGAGTCGCAACTTTTCATATATGGAAAAGAGGTATAGCGCTGACGATGCAATTACAGTACTCGATAAGAGACACCGAATATCGCCCATAGTCTAAAGCAATCGGTCAACGCATGAAGGTTGAAGCATTATGGGTTGGTCGTATTTTTGTAGATTAGATCCGAAATCCCTTCATTGAATAAGGCAATGCACGACTAATATACATTTTATGCTGAAGTAAACATCGTTTCTAATACACATCGGTACTTTGTATTTCGTACGAATTTACTTTTAAAGATACTCGGTAATATCACTGTTTTACAAATTTCAAACGCCAAGCAAAATACGAAAACCAATTGCATAAATCTTAAGTAAGTAGAGTACGATATTCGAAATAGGGAGTACCAAATTTTCTACATTCGAAAGGGAAATAAATCAAATCCGAAATGAATAGAATGGAATAATATTCTACTCGAAAATTTGTTACAGAGAACGAATCACTCCAAAGCGAAAAAAATTTCCCTCGAATAGAACTACAGCGTAAGGCTAATTTTTTGAATGCTTCAATCAACTCATACTCATTTGACCTTAAGCAATCATCAACGTGTGTTAACTACTTCTTAGCACTTTTGTTTCACTCTCTATACATTTTTGAATATATACAATTTATTTTGTTTTTATTGGCCAACTATATACGCGTAAGGTCATGTTTTCATTCGCATGCCTTTTTTGCATATTTTTATTTTATTATAAAACTTTTTCTTTTTTTTTTGGGTCATTTCAAATATTTTGCTTTAGTATTTGAATGAATGGTACAATTTTTTTTAACTTGATTTCAATGTCCAGCTTGGTGGTTGGCTTCTAGAATTTGGCGCATCAGAAAATGTTTTTTTTTTAACTCTTTTGCGCTAAAGTGCAATAAATTCAACACCAGCAACCATGCCTGCAGCGAGTGCTAGGGGATAAGGAGAAAGTGGCTACAGAATTCTGTTTATTTTAGCTAAAGTATTTATGTATGTGCATGTATGTAGCTTATGTAATAAAATGCTGTCAGGTTAGTTTACTTATAGAGCTGTCAATAAAGCAACAAATATATGAAACATATATGGGGAATAGACTTGTACAGTTACAGTCATTGAAAAGAGGCCAGGTTTTCAAAAATATTTTAAAAAAGCCTGTTGTAACTTAACCAAAATCAACAAAAATGGTAACAAAGAATTTTCGGCTGATATTAATCGCTGAGGAGGCTGAAATGTTACTCTAAAGAGAGTGATCCGGGATAAATAACTTTCATCTACAGTGGGCTACAATTGATTCCAACTATTCAGTTAGCTGGGATAAGTCGAT
The DNA here is from genome assembly GCA_949987695.1 of Merzomyia westermanni. Lineage (NCBI taxonomy): Eukaryota > Metazoa > Arthropoda > Insecta > Diptera > Tephritidae > Merzomyia > Merzomyia westermanni. The sequence continues at coordinate 201,277,548 of OX465288.1, forward strand.
TTTAATATCTATATCCTACTTTTAGGTGTTGAAAGTAGACTTGTCCGACCGTACCCGTAGGCGAAGAAAAGGGATCTCTCCAACACTATCCTTTTGGGCATGAAAGGGACCAATTAGTCTCTTCATAGGACGTGCTCAAACAAAAGAGGTCACTTCAACCAAAACAAGGAGATCAAAACTGGCATTGGTCGCATGGTCCTTATGCCCGGACTCATTCTAGACTAATCGCATTTGTTGCACGGACACTATGCAACAAAACCACATTTTTTTTTTGAGCCACAACTTCGTTCATATTCTGAAGAGTTGGTAAGAGTGGAGTACAGCATACAAATTTTATTTAAAATACATATCGGCTGAGTGAATGATTTTTTTCATTAATGTCCTATTTCAGAATGTGAGAATAATTGAGGAAGATGAATTTTGAATTTTCGTGCCATAACATTATCTACCGTAATTATTTTTTCTATATACAGGGTGTTTTTTTTACAGGTTTGTTTTTCGAATAGAGATAAAACTGGCAGTTTGTGGGCAAATCTGGCAACTCTAATGTCATTTATGTTCAGTTTGGTTTGCCATTTCATCATGAACAGGTTGACAAAAGAACAACGCTTGCAAAACGTGCAAATTTATTTCGAAAATAATGGTTCAGTTCGCGAAGTTTACCGTGAGCTCCGTCCATTTTATGGTCGACATAATCGTCCATCAGAGCAATTAATTCGGTTAACCATGGATCGTTTTCGCACTACGTTTACTCTATGTGATAATACGCATCCGCAGAGACGTCGAACAGTGCGCACCGAAGAAACAATTGCCGCTGTAGAGCAAAGTGTTGAAGAGGACCCGAATGAATCGATTCGCCACCGTGCACAGCAATTGGAGCTTTGTCCATCAACTTTATGGAAGATTTTGCGCAAAGATCTTGGCTTGCGACCTTACAAGATCCAGCTTGTGCAAGAATTAAAGCCGCGAGACCATGCAATGCGTCGTGATTTTGGTGTATGGGCCGAAAATGAGATTGATTTCGATGCTGATTTTCATCGCAAAATTTTGTTCAGTGATGAGGCTCATTTTTGGTTGAATGGCTACGTCAACAAGCAAAATTGCCGCATTTGGAGTGAAGAGAATCCACATGAGACCCTTGAAACGCCATTACATCCACAAAAACTGACTGTTTGGTGTGCTCTATGGGCTGGTGGAGTCATTGGGCCATACTTCTTCCGCAATAATGCTGGAGAGGCAGCTACCGTTAATGGAGACCGGTATAGAGCCATGATAACCGACTATTTTGTTCCCGAATTGGATGGCATGAATGTGGATGAGTTGTGGTTCCAACAAGACGGCGCTACATGCCACACAGCGCACGTAACAATCGATTTATTGAAGGAAACATTCGATGAGCGCATAATTTCGCGGAATGGACCTGTCAATTGGCCACCAAGGTCGTGTGATTTGACACCATTGGATTATTTTCTTTGGGGATATGTGAAGTGGCTCGTCTACACCAACAAACCAGAAACGTTAGGGGAATTGGAAGCCAACATTCGTGGCGTTATTGCCGACATACGGCCCCATATGCTCGAAAAAGTGGTTGAAAATTGGACCTGTAGAATTGGCTTTATTCGAGGCAGCCGCGGCGGCCACATGCCCGAAATCATATTTAAACATTAATGGCATAAAATTATCCTTCCAATAAAGCCAAATTGATGGACCTTAAAACGATTTTCTTGTGTTTTATTTCAATTCGAAGTTCTATACCCCTTTACAATGGTAACTCACATATAAATCACCATACCATATCATAACTGTTTCATGTTCTAAAGGAAACGGAAGATGTCGCTAGAGTCGATAGTAGCATACTGTTAGGAGCCGAACTTGCTATTTACGTTCACCGTGACTTAGTTGTGCAAATAGAGTTTTTTTTTTTGCGTTCACAATCGCTTATTTTCAACAATTAGTTTTTATAAAATACGATTAACCAAAAGCACTGCGCCACATAATACATGGTTTTGCATGTAGAGCCAAACTCTACATATAATAAAATTGTAACAGGTCTGTTCATTACAGATATTAAAGAAAAATCGAAATCATTATTAAGCCAAATTAACAGTTTCTAGAATTTTTGTCTTTCTGTCTGTATGTCTGTCTGTCTGTATGTTTGGTCCCGCATCACTCAAAAACTGCTGGATGGAATACAATGGAATTTTTACCGTTGCGTTACAAGAAATTTATTTTAAATTTAAAGATATCACTTGTTCCGATATCTCGACTAGTTTCGGTGATATATGTGGATATGTAAAATATGGATTCAACACGAAAGGTGATAATGAGTGCTGCAATAAGCGATGTAATTAAGTTCCATTACTGGCATGAGACATAAGGATTAAAATCGGACTCAGTCTATTATTACTTCTGAGAGGCACCGAAGCGGGACGGGCTTACTAGTCAGTAATAATATATAAGATTTTAGAGTAAATAAGCCTGGATTTCCTTGCATCGCTATTTCATGACGAGCTTGTATTGTAGTACAATATTGTCTTAGTTTAGTATATAGTACTTACTCGAATTCATAATTTTTCTATATCTACCTAGTTTTCTCCCTTTGTGTAGTTTCCTACTTTCGAACATTATTCAAAATAAGAGGAAAGCAAGAAGTGGAAAAATTCGATAAGGCTTTTTATTCAGAGTAAGAGGAATGCGGTAAGAGAAAATGCATCCTGGATGGGGGTGAAAATAAATCTGAACATCATTATACGATAAATACATACATAATTCTACAAAGTTGTATACTCTAAAAATTCCTGACAAATATTCCCACTACTTTCTAACACTCCTCGCAGTATGCGCAACTTTAGATGTATTGTTGAAAGGAATATTACCGAATCACCACTTTGAATTGATTGTATTGAGCAAGGAGCCACTAGACTACCAGAAATTCATTTTATGAAGGTACTGTAAAAGCACAAAAAGTTCCGAGACTGGTAAATGATAACAAACCTGAGCTTCTTCTTAAATTTTTTTTGGAACTAGGCGTATGATTACGTTCTTCTTATAATACAAATTGTGCGATTTTGGAATGTGATTGGAAATCGGCTGAAACAAGTAATAAAAGTATTTGTAATAGGCAAAAAAAAAGCCCGTTTAGACCTTTTCGAGTACACAATCCACCTTTACCACCTTGATTCTTTTCATATATCCTCAGTTATGACCAGAACGGCTAAATTTGATTAGTAACTAGTAATTAATTAATTAGACGCCTTTTTTAATTTGTATTTTTCTTTTTGGTGCCACCTTATTATGATTTAAATATCGCCTCAGGGTCAAAAATAGTAAAACACTTTGTTTTGATTTTAACAACTTTTACTTGCCAATATATTTCGATCTCCATCGGAGATCATCTTCAGGGGAGTTTTTACAATGTATCAGCTAAACTGCGTCCTTTCGGTTTGCCATGTAGCTTTGTACAAAGTGTTTTAATTATTTTGACCTTGAGCCGGCAAAACTAATACATATTTAGATTGTTTTAATTCTTTTCCAAGAAAAGGCAATTAATAATTGATAACACTGGTTTACAGCCAAAATGCACCAGAGACGCCATAGTGAAATTCCTATGTAAAATCACCTCCTAATTCCGAAAACCAAGGTTATTTTTACTTGAATGGTACCGTTTTTGAGATATTTACGATTTACCGTTATTTCAAAAAACAAAAAAGATGGCTCCACTTAATCGTGTATATCTCAAGAACAAACTGAGCTCTTCCAAAACAGTTTGAAAAATTTGAAAGCTTATAAAATTTACTATAATCAGTACATACAACACTTTTTGTTAGGTCCTGCAGATTCAAACATATTGAACAATCATTACGGATTTTTAAAATTTTTTTTGTAAAAATATAAAAAATTTGTACTTTGCGAGGAAGCATCTCGAAAACTTTTTGTTTTTTTGCAGATATTTTTTCCCCCCTCTAAGCTCTGTTTTATTACAAAAAAAATAAGCTACCAGTGAACAAAATCGATGAACTAATACAAAAGTTATAAGCATTCAAGTAAATATATCCATTTAATGCTTAAGTACCCTACTGGTACATATGTGTTAGTATTCGTATATCAGTTAGTTAGCAGGTAGATTTTCGAAAAGTTATTAGATACAAAAAGCTGTTAGTGTCGTTTTCTCAAACCTAGGTACATTTTAAACAAGAGCATATTTTTGAGGCAGGTAGTGTTTTCTTTGTAGAACTAGGGAACCTTTTTGTTTAGGTAGGCTTGAATTTTTACTGGATCTAAGGATAAATAAGAGTACATGCGCCTTGTTCCTTCCTAATATCTGCAAGGCTCGCCGGATACTGTTCAGTTTATAATTGCAGTTTATAACCCGTCATTTACTTAAAATAAAAAATGAATAAAAGGGCGCGAGAGTTTGAGTGTACAAATGATCCAGATATGTTCTGTTTCATCTGCGGTCAATTTATTGTTAAAAGTATGAGACGTGTGTTTTCAAATCCTTTGAAAGTTACATACTATAAGTGTTTTGGAATTGAGCCTAAAAACAATGAAAAACCATGGACACCGAACACTGTGTGCACCACATGCCGAGTCGAATTGATTTCTTCGGAAACCGGAACAAAAAGGTACGTTGTAAAAATTAGGAATTTGTTCCCTTTTAATGCATAGCTGACTAATTCCTGAAAGTATCTATTTAGGCGACGTGTGAAATTTATTACACCAATGAAGTGGAGGGAACCAACTTGCCATTCAACGGACTGCTATATATGTACTACAAAAGTACTTGGGGTTGGAAAGTCCAGAAAAGTAACCTATGCGAGCGTATCTACAGTGTCATTACCAGAACTAATTTCAACAGAAGCGACATTGCCAGAATCAAATTTAACTTTAGTTCCGGCTCCAGTTTCATTGTCAACAGTAGTATCTGATTACGCGGCATCATGTTGTACTGAATTTCAAACGGAAAACGAAAGAAATTCTTTGTCACAAGCACAACTCAATGATTGGATAAGGGATTTGGAATTGTCAAAGGAAAAGGCCGAACTACACGCCTCTCGAATGCAACAATTTAAATTTGTTTCATCCGATGTTAAGGTAACATATTATAGAACTCGTCACGAAGAATTTTCCAAGTACTATACGAAGGAGGACAGTGTTTGTTACTGCAAAGACATTGCTGGTCTATTCAAACAATTTGGTGAACCATATGATTCAAAAGAGTGGCGATTGTTCATAGACGGCCATAAATTAAGTTTAAAGGCCGTATTATTGCATATTGGCAACCAAAAGCCATCTATCCCGATCGCGCATGCAGTAAATACGAAGGAAACATAGGAGATAATGCAAAAATTGCTCAAGTTAATCAAATACGAAGAACATGATTGGAAAATATGTGCCGATCTTAAAGTCGTTGGAATCCTATGTGGTCTACAAAGTGGATACACAAAATACTGTTGCTTTCTATGCAAATGGGATAGCCGAGCTCGTCAAGACCACTACATCATAAAGGATTGGCCAGAACGAATCGAGTTTCAAGTTGGGGTAGATAACATAAAATACTCTCCACTTATAAAGAAGGAAAAAATAATTCTACCTCCGCTCCACATCAAGCTCGGCCTTATCAAAAACTTTGTGAAGGCTTTGGACAAAGAAGGCGAAGCTTTTCATCATTTGAAGACAATCTTCCCAGAGATTTCAGAAGCAAAAATAAAGGAAGGGATTTTTGTGGGACCGCAAATGAGGAAAATGATGACCAATAACCATTTCAAAGAACTATTGTCACCAGTGGAGGCAGCAGCGTGGGATTCTTTTGAAAAGGTCGTTACTTCTTTTTTAGGCAAACACAAAAGTCCTAACTACGAGATGATAGTGAACGACTTAATCAAAAACTATGCGGAAATGGGTAAATAAAAAAACATATTTTAATAAATTATATATTACATAAATTTACATGAGAATATATAGCCATAAATCTGAATTCATCGTCCAGTTCCGAACAAACAAGAACGGGAAAAATATAAACAAAAAATTTGTTCTGAATTGAAAGATAAATCCATCCTAAGAAAATTATATACTAATGTGTCACTTATGTATTTATCTAATTTACTTTTTTATTTTCTTTCAGGAGTAAATATGTCTTTAAAAATTCATTTCTTACACTCCCACTTAAATTTTTTCCCGCAAAATCTTGGCGACGAAAGTGACGAGCATGGCGAAAGGTTTCACCAGCAAATGAAAGTGATTGAAAGTCGGTATCAAGGATTCTGGGATGTCGCTATGATGGGCGACTACTGTTGGTTTCTCATAAGAGAAACCGATCCTAATCTAAATAAGCGTCAAAACAAGACACATAACTTTTTCAATTATAAAATAAGATCATAGAGTTAAGACAGAACCATATGTACATATGCTATTATTTGTAGGGTACTTAAGTATTAAATGGATATATTTACTTGAATGCTTATAACTTTTGTATTAGTTCATCGATTTTGTTCACTGATAGCTTATGTTTTTTGTAATAAAACAGAGCTTAGAGGGGGGAAAAAATATCTGCAAAAAAACAAAAACTTTTCGAGATGCTTCCTCGCAAAGTACAAATTTTTTTATATTTTTACAAAAAAAATTTAAAAAATCCGTAATGATTGTTCAATATGTTTGAATCTGCAGGACCTAGCAAAAAGTGTTGTATGTACTGATTATAGTAAATTTTATAAGCTTTCAAATTTTTTAAACCGTCTTGGAAGAGCTCAGTATGTTCTTGAGATATACACGATTAAGTGGAGCCATCTTTTTTGTTTTTTGAAATAACGGTAAATCGTAAATATCTCAAAAACGGTACCATTCAAGTAAAAATAACCTTGATTTTCGGAATTAGGAGGTGATTTTACATAGGAATTTCACTATGGCGTCTCTGGTGCAGAAAAAAAGTTGGAATTTGTGATCCAGTGTAACCATTAGAAAAAATCACAAACTAATCATGATTTTAACAATTATTGAAAAAATTCAAAAATAATTGAAAATAATCAATAAAAGTTGTTTTGATTATTTTTAACTTTTTTCAGTATTGTTGTTTTACAAAAGGAATTTTTTTTTGATTAATTTTTTAACTATTTAATTGCAAAATAATTATTAAAAACTGAAAGTAATGGTAATCAAGCATTACCTAAATGGATTCTCAAGAAAATAATTAATCAAACCGGCAATCATTACGATTAGTAATCATTATTTAACAGGTCTGGTTGTGACCCAACAAACATCTCTGTGGAGAGCGTCTGCAATACAAAAAATTTTTCTTTAAAAATAAAACGCACCATAATAAACACATACGAGGGGTGTTCAAAAAGTATCGCGAATTTTGTGTTTTTTCAAAAATTATTTATTTATTCATGAATATCTATTTTGTCCCCTTCAAAGTAATCCCCATGAGATATTATACACTTGTGCCAACGGGTTTTCCAATCTTCGAAGCACTTCAAAAAATCAATTTTTTGTATCTTGTTCAGCTCCTCCTTCGATGCCGTCTTTATCTCGTCAAGAGAAGCGTAACGTCGTCCTTTCATGGGCCTCTTCAGTTTAGGGAACAAGAAAAAGTCACAGGGGGCCAGATCTGGGGAATACGGTGACTGCGGCATCATTAGTGTGTTGTTTTTGGCCAAAAAGTCGCGCACAAGCAACGATGCGTGAGCAGGGGGGTTATCGTGGTGCAAAAGCCAATTTTTGTTCTTCCACAAATGCGGGCGTTTCTGGCGGATTGCTTCGCGCGAATTGCGCATAACTTGCAGGTAATATTCCTTATTGACCGTTCTTCCCTGTGGCAAGAACTCAGGATGCACCACGCCCCTGCAATCGAAGAAAACTGTCAGCAAAACTCTCACATTCGACCGAACTTGGCGCGCTTTTTTCGGTCTTGGTTCGTGCGGCAGCTTCCATTGAGATGATTGAGCTTTGGTGTCCACGTCATAACCATAAACCCACAATTCGTCACCAGTTATGACCCTCTGGAGCAAATTTGGGTCGTCGCGGACAGAGTTTAACATCTCATTAGCAATGTTCATGCGATGCTGTTTTTGGTCACAATTGAGCAATTTTGGTAAGAATTTCGCGTAAAAAGCGAAGACGATCCAAAACACGTGCAAGCAAAGCAGCTGTCAACAATTAACTGAACATTCAAATGGCCGAGCTTGTCGGCATAAGTGAGAGACATGAGTACCAACATAACGCCACAAAAAATTCGAAATTCGAATATACGTAACCAGCGAAAATTCAAAATTCGCGATACGTTTTGAACAGACCTCGTATGTACATATGCAAATGTATATGTTAAATCTGCATGCTTTTTGTATTTTTCGGTGCATGTTTTCTGAGCACCCTTGGCCATTCATCAATCTGAGTTGAGTGGATTTTTTATTGCACTTTTTTTTATTATTTTTACACTTTTGGTTTATTTGGTTTGCTTTGTGCGTATAAAAACTTGTTTTTTTTTGTTTGCTGCTATTATTCAATAAAGTTGGTAAATTTTTGTTGTGGTTTTTTTTTTGTTGCTGCACTGCACAAGTGTAGTAAATTAAGCAAATTGAACTCTACACGCGTTTATATATGGACTACAAAAAGGCTATATACTCGTACACTAGGGCGCCTCGAAAAATATCGATTTTTTTGTTGTTCTAAATTACAGTAAGGGCCAAGTAAACTTCAAAATGTATCTATCCTCTAATATCAATTAACAAACAAACATAAAAATTCGAGCTTTGCTCCAACAACAATCACCAGATTTTTTTTTGTTTAACAGGCAAATAAATTTTAAGGTTTTTCTGAGAGCCACCGTTAAATATGAAGCACAAATTTAAAATTTTAAGAATACAATTATTGAACTTTATGTTTTCCTGTAAAAAGGTTTTGCCAAGTTTTTGATCTGCAGGCTTTGAAAAAAATATTTAAAAAAAAATGCTTAGATTGATTTTTAGTTTTAGGTTTAGTAGTCAAATCGAATAAATCCCTTTAAATTTGAAAAAAATTTTGTGAGGGAATTGGCTTTTATCATAAACTGTAGTTCTGCCAAATATATCTAAAGATATCCTTAACTTTTTAGAAGGGTCGTTTTGGGTTTTTTTAAATTATAAAGTTTTGAATTTTGCCAAATATTTTTTTTTTTAATTATTTATATTTTTATAGTCAATTTCAATTACTTAAACACGAAATAACCCAATTTGGACCTTAAAAATTTTGTTTGTTCTAGTGGGATGAACCTAAATATGTTAAATTTTCTTTTTTTAATTATTGTTTTATCATCCCACTTGCATGAGGAAAATTTTTAACCAATTGAACTCAATTAGATAAAAAAAAAAATTTAAACAAATTTTTTGCCCAAAACTCAAAAAATCATATTTTTGAAGAAACAAAAAAAAACTCAAAATTTAAGGTTAGTTTTAGATACATAAGTTATTGAATCTAAGCTTAAATGGTAAACTTCAATTTGTAGGATTTTGAAAAATTTAAGATTTAAATACTTTTTATTTTTTAAGTATTTGGTTTTTTTATCTCAAGTACCCTTTTGAAAGAATTTTTTTTTAAATACAGCGAAACAAAACAAAAAGAAATTTCGATTTTTCGAATTTTTTTTTTTGTAAGAACTTCGTTTTATGCGCGTTAAATCTAAAAAAATTAAAAAAAAAAATTTTTTTGTAAAATATTAAAATTCATAGTTTTGAAACAACAAAAAACGTTATTCTAAAAATTGCAGGATATCTTTAGATATATCATATATTGCGTACAAGCTTTAATAATGAACTTTAATTTTTACGATCTTGGAAAATTCAAAAATTTTCTAAAACTCGAAATTTAAATTTTTTTTATCAATATCCTTAAGTAAAAAAGTGAATATTCAAATTTGCATAACTTTTTAAAATAGATTTTCAAACATTTTTTTCTATGGCAGAATTTAATTTTATGATAAAATGCAACTCTCATATTTTTTTTTATTTTATTTTTTTATTCTGAATTAAATACTTTAAAAAATGCATTCATAAATTATTTCAGAAACATCTTTTCTTGCTTAAAAAAAATGTTTACCAAAAATTTAAAAAATAGGAGTTATTTCAACCGAAAGTTTCATTTAAAACGTCTTAAGCGTAGAGTTTTAAGCTTTCCTTCCAACAAATACTTTTGTTAGGCATTTCAAGTGCTATTTTCGGTTGAGGAAGAAAATCAACCTTTTTTTTTTTGAGACACCGTAATAGAGATCCATGTATCTAGAAAAGTTACAACAAAATTGAACAGGCATAAAACACACACCATGTCTCCCCACTGAAGCTGTGCGCTGCTTGAACCTACCACGCAATCCGCCTGAAACTCCACCACACACACAAACACATACTTACACAAAAATGCAACTAGATCCACACACTTTCCGAAGACTAAAATGTTTCAGATTCAAATAAATTGGCAGGTTTTTTTCGAAGTGGCTGCACTGTCGCTCAATTTGATGAATGTGTCTATGCGGACGCCTTTGGCATATACACTTTACTTTAGCTGAGTTGACAATCGGGTCACCATATATAAAGCTAAAGCTGAAGTAGAGCATCAGCGTAAAAACTTAAGTACCCTCAACATTTACTTCTAAAGGGTGTTTTTTTTAGGGGTATAGAACTTCGAATTGAAATAAAACACAAGAAAATCGTTTTAAGGTCCATCAATTTGGCTTTATTGGAAGGATAATTTTATGCCATTAATGTTTAAATATGATTTCGGGCATGTGGCCGCCGCGGCTGGCTCGAATAAAGCCAATTCTACAGGTCCAATTTTCAACCACTTTTTCGAGCATATGGGGCCGTATGTCGGCAATAACGCCACGAATGTTGGCTTCCAATTCCCCTAACGTTTCTGGTTTGTTGGTGTAGACGAGCGACTTCACATATCCCCAAAGAAAATAATCCAATGGTGTCAAATCACACGACCTTGGTGGCCAATTGACAGGTCCATTCCGCGAAATTATGCGCTCATCGAATGTTTCCTTCAATAAATCGATTGTGACGTGCGCTGTGTGGCATGTAGCGCCGTCTTGTTGGAACCACAACTCATCCACATTCATGCCATCCAATTCGGGAACAAAATAGTCGGTTATCATGGCTCTATACCGGTCTCCATTAACGGTAGCTGCCTCTCCAGCATTATTGCGGAAGAAGTATGGCCCAATGACTCCACCAGCCCATAGAGCACACCAAACAGTCAGTTTTTGTGGATGTAATGGCGTTTCAAGGGTCTCATGTGGATTCTCTTCACTCCAAATGCGGCAATTTTGCTTGTTGACGTAGCCATTCAACCAAAAATGAGCCTCATCACTGAACAAAATTTTGCGATGAAAATCAGCATCGAAATCAATCTCATTTTCGGCCCATACACCAAAATCACGACGCATTGCATGGTCTCGCGGCTTTAATTCCTGCACAAGCTGGATCTTGTAAGGTCGCAAGCCAAGATCTTTGCGCAAAATCTTCCATAAAGTTGATGGACAAAGCTCCAATTGCTGTGCACGGTGGCGAATCGATTCATTCGGGTCCTCTTCAACACTTTGCTCTACAGCGGCAATTGTTTCTTCGGTGCGCACTGTTCGACGTCTCTGCGGATGCGTATTATCACATAGAGTAAACGTAGTGCGAAAACGATCCATGGTTAACCGAATTAATTGCTCTGATGGACGATTATGTCGACCATAAAATGGACGGAGCTCACGGTAAACTTCGCGAACTGAACCATTATTTTCGAAATAAATTTGCACGATTTGCAAGCGTTGTTCTTTTGTCAACCTGTTCATGATGAAATGGCAAACCAAACTGAACATAAATGACATTAGAGTTGCCAGATTTGACCACAAAATGCTAGTTTTATCTCTATTCGAAAAACAAACCTGTAAAAAAAACACCCTGTATTTACTAGTTCCACCTTGGTAAGCTGACGTTTTGTGAACGCTCCTCCCTCTCTCCTGCCTCTCTTTAACATGCCTTCCTACTGCACGCTGTGCACGTGAAATATTTCAATTTATAATTGCACTCAGGTGTAGCTGAACTCAGCTCAGCTCTCTGCTGCTCTATCCGCACAAATGCTCAATATATTTGCATGTCTGCCATTAAAGCTATTATATAAATACTCAAACATGTGTTTGTATAGAGCACTTTTGCCTTTGCACTGCACACACAGTGCAAGTTCAATGCATGTAGTCGACAATTTTTTTTTCTCACCTAAGACAGCTATTCATGTTGTAAAATTTTTTTCATTTTATATGGGTGTTTGTATGTGCGTGGATATTGCAGCACTATGGCTTTGGTTAGAGGGCTGCGGGAGTTTAAAGTAGTATATTTTGTAATATTTGGTGATGGAAAGTACATAGGGCTACTTACACTATAAGAACTATTTTTATATATAAATGATTAGTAAATCTTCGAACTCGCTGCGAGGTAGCTGTGTAATTGAAGTTGTGCTTTAACTTGATACCCCTATTGGCTTATCGATTTTTTTTTTGTAATTACGGATATGTGGCAACCCTGCAAAAATTTAAAAGAGACAATATTAAAGTAAAAAAGCTTTGGTTACAGCACATCACCTACATACAAAAGTTCAAAGAAATGTGTGAAATCGTTTTCGAATATGCAAGAAAAAGTAATAAGATTAGATGACAACACTATGTGGCAACCCTAGTTGCGCATTAGTAAATCACAAAAGAAAAAATAATATATGTAACACGATACATTTTAACCCTACTTTGAAAAATTTTTGCGGAAACAAACCTGAATTATCTTACGTTCAACACGCATATTGCCATACCTAATTTAATTGAAAAATTTCAGATAAGTGGCAACTTAGTAAAACATCCCGAAAAGAAAAGAACGCCTGAAACCTTTCCAGATAATAGCTTATATGTAATACATATAAAAAAATACAAATATATTGCAACCCTACTTACAGATTTATTATTAATTTACAACTTCAAATATTTTACCTTGTACATCCATAGGGGCATTTCCCTTTTATCTATTTTTGGCAATTTCAGTTAGTTGGCAACCTCGTAAACAAAATTTTAAAAAACAACTTTACACTGCGAAATATTAGATTAAAGCAAATAACCTGTATACAAAAGTTTATCGAAACATCTAAAGACTTTTCGTTTAAAAAAATAAATAATTAAAATTGGACCAAGTTTAGAAAAGTTTTTGTAAAAATATGATGTAAAATACCTTTCTGTTCTATGAAAACGACACTCTATTTGCTTTAACGTATAAAAATATATGTACAAAAAAATTCAAAGTAATAATAGAAAAAATAATACATTAGAGGAAAACTGCATGGTGACGATACAGGGCATCATAACTGAGTTGTTAGAGTTTTAGCTCTTACAGCGGCCTTTATGCAGGCACTTGGGCTCTCATCCCGGTGTCTGAGAAGAATAACAAAGAACAACAGATAGTAAAGAAAAATGTAGGCCGGGGATTTCATTAGGGTAACACACAAATATTTTTATCTATCTGTCTGTATGTTTGCACGCGCATCACTCAAAATCTGCTTCATAGAATTGCGTGAAACTTTCATCAATGTGATGCTTGACATCTTACTTAAACCTACGTACCTTCTTTACCAGAAACAGATATTTTGTTTCGCTCGTTACAGTGGTGGAAATGCAAATATTATAAATAAACCCACCGCTTGTTGTGGGGAAAAATGTATGCCTGTTTGCGTGAAAATACAATAATAAAAAATACTTCATTAAATAAAAAAGGCGATAAAGGGACAACAAAATGATACTTTAAAGTTTTTCTGTTGATCCATAGTCACTTTGTTCTCCATCAAAATATAGTAGTGTGAATTATTTCGAAAACAATTATACTTATAACCAAGGTATGAAACCAATTAATATAATGATTCAGTTTGCGTTTCGGCTTTGTAACATGTTTCGGTTTCGGTTCCGGTTTCAGTTTCAAAAAAAAAAAACACGAACAAAAGTTAGTGGACAAAAAAATGTATTAAGTTTATTACTTAGCTACAAAATTCAAGTGTTCTAATTTTTTATAATTTCTTCCAGCGGACATCATGGATTTTCTGCAATACAATAATAAATATTGTTAATGCCAAAATAAATTCTAAATATCAACACATTTTTTATTAGAAAAGTATTCGATTTATTTCGATTATATGCAGTCGATTCTACTGATATATTTCCTATCCGTCATGAAAATTTCATCAAACCTTATTTTAGACTTTTTGAGTAATCGGAATTTGGTAAAAGTTTTGTCATTAAATTCAATTAACAAGTGAAAAAATTAATTTAAATGACTTACACTGTTTGACCTAATCTATTCTGATCAAAATATTTTTTGCGAAAATTCGGCTTCAGCTGACTATCTATTTGTAAATATACTCATAACACTTTTAATATAATTGGTTTGTTCTTATTAATGAGATCGAATCCACTTTCATGGGAGGCGTAACAAGCTTTCGTGCAGAAAATAACCTTTCTACGATAATCTGGGCTTGCAGGAACCCCTAAAACTACTTACGCAAGCTAAGGGAAATGCGGTTTTCACAAGGACTTATTAATTAAGTTTTCTCTTTCCGTTATTTGATAATGAGTTGAAAGCGCATTTTCTTAATTTTATTATCTTGCTGGACAGGATACTATCTGGTAAAAGAAAATATGTGTCCAGAAAATAAAGTAAAAAATTAGAAAAAAATAAAAACCGCTTTGAACCGGCTCCGCCTTTTGAAAAGCTTTCGCTTTCGTTTTTTTTCAGAGCACTATAAAGCTTACGGTTTCTGTTTCAAAAAATTAGTCAGCTTTAATCGGTTTACCCTACTTTCCGTTTGACTCTTAAAAATCCAAAATTCCTGAAAACAGTTAGTTTCTTAGGTAAGATTTACCTAAACTTAAAGTTCAAAACTCTGAACATTGTTCAATTAATGAAATATTTCCCCGGCATCCCCCTTCCTAGCTATAAGAAATGAATTAAGAGTGAACACTTTCGCTTTGTAATATTATAAACAACATTTAATCCTCCATATTTCAAAAATCAATAACAAAGAAAAATTAGTTTTACAAACCACTATTACTGCATTACAAATAAAAACATGAAATTCCTTTAAACAAAACTTGCATAATGATTTTTTAAGAACAGCTACATACATACCATAACCGTCACAGTAATTACCCTGGTTTTTGCGTGAAGTTGGTGAATGCAAATAATCGGCCGAATGCGACAGTAATTAAATGTACAACACAGCAGTGTGACGCACAGTTGAAATGAACCACAAAAAGATGCAAAGGTCACAAAAAACTACCATTAAAAATATTTCAATTCATACACACATATTTATTAATAAATACATAGCTCTGAACGGTTAACTGCTGGGCGGTCATTTGAGAAAGCTATAAAACAATCAGAGCGACATATCGGTGCACCATGGCGTATACGTAACATACGCCAAAAGCATTGACACCCTGCAAAAAAAGGGATTAGTCTATGATGCATTCGGATTGAGTCGCAAAGGACCAATGCCAGTTTTGATCTCTTTGTATAGGTTGAAGTGATCAGTTTTGCTTGAACATGTCCTATGAAGACATTAATTGGTCCCTTTCATACCTGAAAGGGTAGTGTCGGACAAGTGTACTTTCAGCACCTAAAATTAGGCTACAGAAATTACAAACGACTTATCCCAACTATGCCTGTAAAAGAATAGATGGGATCAATTGTAGCCCACTGTAGACGAAAAGTATTGATCCCGGATCACTCTCTTTAGCGATCAGTCGCACGATTTCTTGCAGAGCATACACAAACACACACATACAAACATACAAGCGCCTATCTATGTATGCAATAAGGCGCGAACGTGCAGGCAAATGAAGGTGTAAAAAATTTTAATTTTCACACTATACTCATCTGATGTGAGATACCAATGTGTAAAAACGTGATTTACAATTAAAAAGATGTTAAAAATAAAACAATAAACCGAGGGCGTAAAACTTTGGGCAGAGGTCTTCAACCCTCAATCAAACGACCATAAATCAAGTGCGGCACATGCGATTGTGTGAAGCATGTGCGGCAAATGTTAAGTAGTAGGCGGTGGCGGATAAGCTATAGTGGGCTGCGGAGATGCATTTAATTAATATATATATGTATGTGGGAGAGAATTGGCACGTTTTACTGATTTTTAACGATGCTAAAAAATTCTAGGTGAACATTTTAATACGCGAAGCAAAAATTTTAGTTGGTATTCAGCTACAGATTTCGATTATCGAAAAATATTAAAAATACTAATTTTTTGAGGATAGTCTGGGACTTACAAATGCCAGTATTTCCCGCCGTCTAAATTGGACCAACTTTAATTGGTGTAACTTGTTAAATTCTCTGTTCATCTGAGATGGTTCGTTTTCACCATCAACGTTGACACCGTTTAGGCATGTTTAAAAGCCCACCATCACCGCTAACACCCGCTCCCAATTTCAGTCAATACTGCAAAGCCCAAAAACCTTTGTATTTGATGGCGATATACCAACAATATACTTAGACTCTAAATATATACAATGATTACATAGAACGATGTCATATATATCAAATTTGACAGAAACAGCGACGGTGGTTGCCATATTGGAGCATTTTTTTGTTTGGTATACAGGTGCTAAAACATCCAACTTTAATTGCGTTAAGAATGTTGTTGTTGTTGTTAACAGTGCTTCGCCCTGCCCAATGGGCTCACTCTAAACTGTCATCAGGCTCTTCTAACGGAAGTCCGAGGAAACGCGCAGTTTTCACAGGGTTCGACTGAACAGGAGAAGAGATGGTTGGTATCATGAGGCCACATACCACATGCAGGACATGTGTTTGGTATGTTGCGGCTCAGTCTCGATAAGTAAGAGTTTAACCTATTACAATATCCAGAGCGAAGTTGTGCTAGCATGACTCTAGTCTCACTCGGAAGTACACGCTCCTCTTCAGCCAATTCAGGTGGCTGAGTACTGATAACGGCATGCACAGGCGGAGATCTGAAGGATCTGTCTACCGACTCAGTGTGGAGGTCATTTAGAGCCCGCCTATGATTCCGCAGATCAAACGGCAAAGAGATGTGGTGCCGGATCTCATCGGAAGATGTCTCCTTATGTCTATGGAGGGCGGGGCTACATCCAATAGATGTCGATTTGGATGACTGGGTTTATGACAGTTCTGAATGAACTGTCTACTCAAGAGTTCCGCGTGCTCTTGAACCATGCTCTCGGCCAATAGCCTTATATGTAGCAAGCAATGTTTCTTTGTCTTTTCACCAAGTACTACCGGCCAGTGACTTCAGGATCTTATTACGGCTCTGTACCTTTGATGCTATTGCGGTGGCATGACCAGCAAAGGTCACAACCAAGATTTTTGGGTGGTTGAAAGTAGGTAGAGGTACTCCGTCTACGTGGGCATTTAACTCTTGCCCCATCTGCGCATTCCATGTCGTAAACAGGGTATGCGTTAAGAATCAAAATTTTGACTTATATGCACAGCGTGCTCCTGGACTTAGTAAAGTAAAAATAAAAATAGATTGGAGTAACCCACCAACTTCGCTACTGCTAAAGGGTGTTTTTTTTAGGGGTATAGAACTTCGAATTGAAATAAAACACAAGAAAGTCGTTTTAAGTCAATTTGGCTTTATTGGAAGGATAATTTTATGCCATTAATGTTTAAATATGATTTCGGGCATGTGGCCGCCGCGGCTGGCTCGAATAAAGCCAATTCTACAGATCCAATTTTCAACCACTTTTTCGAGCATATGGGGCCGTATGTCGGCAATAACGCCACGAATGTTGGCTTCCAATTCCCCTAACGTTTCTGGTTTGTTGGTGTAGACGAGCGACTTCACATATCCCCAAAGAAAATAATCCAATGGTGTCAAATCACACGACCTTGGTGGCCAATTGACAGGTCCATTCCGCGAAATTATGCGCTCATCGAATGTTTCCTTCAATAAATCGATTGTGACGTGCGCTGTGTGGCATGTAGCGCCGTCTTGTTGGAACCACAACTCATCCACATTCATGCCATCCAATTCGGGAACAAAATAGTCGGTTATCATGGCTCTATACCGGTCTCCATTAACGGTAGCTGCCTCTCCAGCATTATTGCGGAAGAAGTATGGCCCAATGACTCCACCAGCCCATAGAGCACACCAAACAGTCAGTTTTTGTGGATGTAATGGCGTTTCAAGGGTCTCATGTGGATTCTCTTCACTCCAAATGTGGCAATTTTGCTTGTTGACGTAGCCATTCAACCAAAAATGAGCCTCATCACTGAACAAAATTTTGCGATGAAAATCAGCATCGAAATCAATCTCATTTTCGGCCCATACACCAAAATCACGACGCATTGCATGGTCTCGCGGCTTTAATTCTTGCACAAGCTGGATCTTGTAAGGTCGCAAGCCAAGATCTTTGCGCAAAATCTTCCATAAAGTTGATGGACAAAGCTCCAATTGCTGTGCACGGTGCGAATCGATTCATTCGGGTCCTCTTCAACACTTTGCTCTACAGCGGCAATTGTTTCTTCGGTGCGCACTGTTCGATGTCTCTGCGGATGCGTATTATCACATAGAGTAAACGTAGTGCGAAAACGATCCATGGTTAACCGAATTAATTGCTCTGATGGACGATTATGTCGACCATAAAATGGACGGAGCTCACGGTAAACTTCGCGAACTGAACCATTATTTTCGAAATAAATTTGCACGATTTGCAAGCGTTGTTCTTTTGTCAACCTGTTCATGATGAAATGGCAAACCAAACTGAACATAAATGACATTAGAGTTGCCAGATTTGACCACAAAATGCCAGTTTTATCTCTATTCAAAAAACAAACCCGTAAAAAAACACCCTGTATAAATACGAGGGTCACTCAATAAGTAAATAGACAAATGGCTATAAGTCTACAACGGTCTATTTCAATCTTTCAAAATCAAGGCTCTTTTTCAACATAAAAACCCCCCACAGTTATGCATCTGTCCCATCTTTCTTGCAGCTAAGAATGGCAACCGGCTAAGAATGGCAACCGGCACACGTTTTTCTGTACTTCAAATTGTTCTGAACCCTTACTTAAACTTCCTCAGCTATCATTTCAACAGTAATTCTTCTGTTATCACCTATAAGTACATCAATCTTCGATTACAACGAGGGGCCAGAAACTTCCACTGGACGTCCACATCGGCGTTCATCACCTACATTTGTTCGGCCACCAACTTGTACAACTTGTACCGTACTGTATTAACATTCTAGAAAAAATGTCACTTGCTTTTACACCTGCGATTAAAAATCTAATGACTGAGCGCCGCTCTTTTGAGGTGCAATCTTCTAGTGGACTTGCCATGGTAAATGGAAAACTTTGAAGTTATGTTGACATAAAATGATGAAACAGCTGATAAGAGCATATCCCAAGGTTGCCAACGAATACCCCCGAAAAGATTGTACACATGCATTGAATAGTTTTAAAATTATGGAATTTGTCTCTTTACTTATTGAATGATCCTCGTATATGCAGCATTATTTGTAAAATATGAAACTTGCAATGCATCTGACTCATACGAACATAATGGGCTATTTTTCAACAGTATAAACTACAAGGTGGCGCAAAAGTAAGCTTCCGATGTTCAGCATATCGGTTGTGGCACGTGCAGTGTGTGCTGTTGCACCGTCTTGTTGAAACCACATGTTTTCCAATCCCAATTCATCAAGTTGCGGCAAAAAGAACTCGTTGATCATTGCTCTGTAGCGCTCACCATTCACAGTAACCGTTTGGCCCCGACCGATTATTGGTCAAATAAATAGTCAGCAATATTCCGCGTTCTGGAGCAGTGTAGCGTAACATTGTTTATTAACGTGCATTTCGCATGTGTTTACTGCACAAATGTCAAAACAGAACTGACTTCAGGGGCCAATCGCAAAATTTATAGCATTTTCTGATAGGAGGATTACTTTTGCGCCACCTTGTATAATAATAATTCCCAAACAATTTAAGATTTTCTTTGAGTGAGCTCATGTGTGTTCCAGACTTTTATATGAAATGTGAGCATGTTTGCAAGCCGACTTACTTTATTTCAGGCAGCTTAAAGCCTAAAAGTATTGGAAACATTTACACAAATTGTCAAAACTGGACAGGCAAATGTGCCCTAAACGTAAAAGCGCCAACAAAACCAAGCGACCACAGTTTCGAACGCTCACGCTAAATGATATTTTAGTACCGCTATCTACGAGAGTTGAATATTTGTCGTGGCCGACAGTAAGCTAAGCTGGAAAACCAATATCTAAAGAAGGATAGAGAAGGCCTATATATCCTGCTACGAGTGTAAAAGCATAGTCAGCAGAGACTGGAGTTTGAAACTAAAATTCATAATGTGACTCTACACTGCAGCAGTTAGATTCATACTAACTTACTAACTTGCGCGAATAGCCACCATGAAAAGCTGAATAAAGTACAGCGATCTACCGTCGGAGGGCTGAGGTCGTGTATAACTGACGCACTGAACTTTATCCTTAAGCAGTTCCCGCTAAACCTTTATATACATACGTGAAAATACGACCTGTTCGTCTGTGAGACTTCTGGAGTCGGGCTGACGGAACTCGAGATAGTGTGGTACCAGTGGTAATCCGTGGACTTCCCAACTTGGTTTCGTTATCGACAGACTATCACGCCCTTATGTTGAACTTTGACAGAAAAGTTGGAATTTCGCTCATAAGACGACTTTCCTAGAGATAGCGCAAGCTATTATGAATCACTGTCGCTATATACCGAGAGCTCAAAAATGGACTGTGGGGTAGGAGCTGTGGTGTTTTCAAGGCAACTAAAGGTATCGCTCTCAGTTCGTCTCACAGATTCAAGTAGGTATAGAGAGGGCATGTGGTGTCTTAACGTAAGAATTCACAGACAGGAGAGCAGCTTTGAATAAAAGTTTTAATTTGCAGTTAAGCTCCACTCTAAGATGCCTGACCGCCGTTCGTCTTGTCTTGGCACTGACCGATGAACTGTGCTAGAATTAAAACAATAACCTAAATGTATAGCTTTATCCAAGCACATTTTAAATTAAAGCATTTAAAGCAGCCAAGAGCCAAAAGCTCCTTTTCATAAGTTTAATCAGTACTTAATCATAGAACTTAATAACATTCACATTTTATTTTTAGAATTGGCGTTTATTTTGAGCAAGTCGCTACCTCAAATAATTAGTACTTATATGATTTTTCCAATCACATTCATGTTTGTAGGAGATACAAAGTACAAAGTTTAGCTTTTTTCCGAAAATCTTGCTTTGAAAGTCATTGATACTTCGTCTGTTTTTAATGTTTTGATCTTTTCGCTTGTTTTAAGATATTCTTGTTACAAAATACATTTTAAATTTTAGCTGAACATTTTTTCAACTAATATTGAGCTAGATTCCTTACTTACTGTACTCTTGATTTAACTCACAACCAATCCTGGCTACTTTTCGTGATTGCCACTATGTACAAACAAATGACCTACACTTACAATATTTAACCATTCAAAATTGCCTACCACTTCTTTTACACACCAATAAAAAGATACGAAGACAATATTTTCTTAATTTTGAATCAAAAAAAAATTTTTTCATTTCAAATTTCCTTAAAAAAAATGCTTTGCAAATTCGCTACTTATTAAAGATGCTCAAGGCCAGCAGAACGCCAACCAACAAGAAAAACCTTTTAGCGGTGCTTCCGGTAAAAGAGATTGAGTTCAGCATAAAAATACATAAGAAAATATTTAAGTCGAAATTTTTTGTGCGCATCCTGATGGCCATTTAAAATGTAAATTTATCAAGGATTGCCAGCATCTGGTCGATAACGATGAAAGACAACATTCAAGGCGGAACTGCGTCAATGGCTGCACTTAAAATACACTTCCGCTGTGAATGTCATGCATTTGTAATGGTAGACTATAAAATCAAGAGCGATTTCATTGAGTGTGGGCAGTAAAAACAGGTATAAGGTAGAAAGAGAAATTTAAATTATTCGAGATTTAGTTTTAGGTTTCGGCTGGAACCTTTAAGGTTGCAATGGATAATCACAGAATTAAAACTTCCAGGCGCCAACATCTTCTGCTATAGATTTCGAAATGTATGCTTAGTGCTGTTATAGATGTTGTGGATTTTATGGGCAAAAAACTGTATCTCAAATCCATACATTTGCACTACGATTTTAACTTTCAAAAAGCTCTACTAAAAACTCAAAAAAGTTAGATTATTTGGTTTGGTGAATATCGTGATTCGTATTCATAAAAGGTTTGAAGCCTTGGACACAGCCGAATACAGTGTTCTCCTTACTTGTTTTTAATCTATTCTTTCAACTTATTTTATATTTTTAAATTTTATTTTATTTTATTTTATATTATATCACATTATTTTCTTTATTTTTTTTAATTTTATTTTATCTTATTTAATTATTTTCATTTTATTTTGCTTTCTTTTATTTTATTTTATTGTATTTTATTTTATTTTATTTTATTTTATTTTATTTTATTTTATTTTATTTTATTTTATTTTATTTTATTTTATTTTATTTTATTTTATTTTTATTTTTTCAATTTTATTTTATTTTATCTTATTTA
>OX465288.1:201302666-201417666 GCA_949987695.1 Merzomyia westermanni
ATTTTACCTTACTTTACGTTATTTCATTTTATTTTATTTTATTTTATTTTATTTTATTTTATTTTATTTTATTTTATTTTATTTTATTTTATTTTATTTTATTTTACCTCATTTTATTTTATTTTATTATATTTTATTTTATTTTTTTACTGTCCGTCATAACTTCATCGGCGAAAGCAGTAAATACCGCCCATGCAGAAAATAGGACTTGCTCAGACCTATCCCAGAGCTAAACCATTTGACGACGCTACTAGTTCTAGTTCATTGATTCTACTGTCCACTATTTTATTAGGTTTACCAGCAACGGGAAGATTGGGACCAATTATCAGTATGAAGCAAACCATTATGAATCGAACCTATTCGAAACGAACTCGTATGAAGAGATCCGGCCTATATAAGTATCGCTCCCTTGTAATAGACTAGATGGGTTGCCCTCCGCTTTATAATGCCCGTGTTCATAACTTAGATTTTCACGTCCTAAACAAGATAATTTCAGTGTGTTTGTGGTCACATTTTAGAATTTTTACATTTATTCAAATCCCGTGAACTCTGAAAAGCACCATTAAATAAGTCTTATTCCGTTTTATCCTCACTTCATACTAGGCTTTAAACTGATTTCGGTCAGTGGAAAAAATAAGTACCTCGTTATGCCCAATTTCGTTTACTCATAAAGTAAAAAAGTAAAAATAAAACATCTACGAACCGACGAAAAGGTAGAGCGGCAAACTGCGAGACTATTAAGTGATAATTTATTTGTAATCTCCGACAACTCCAAATGCTCAAGCAGTGGCTTCCTTCTCGTCCACTATGAATGCAGTGATGAAGACGGCAAAGGTTGCAGCTGGCACACAAACTGCATTAACCGCATTTGCGCGCTTTAAAACAGCGTAAGCCCCACAGTATATATTAATCCTCTTCTGATGCATCTTCTATAAGGACCTTCCACCATAGCTGCTGGCCATTCTCAGGCAAGCACCAGTTAAGCCATCATAGCAAGAGACATACTTGGAAATGGCTGCCTGGCTGGCTGGTATTCAGTGGACATAGCGTATGCGCCCTGACGTTGCGATCAAGAAGTAAATGCCGATTTAACGGCTAAAAAGCACGCTTGGGGGTATTTGTTATTGTAAGAATATTGCTTTTGGCTATGCGTTGCAAGTGCAGTGTTCATCTCATGTGCCGTTAAGTATGTAAGGTTGTGTAGCTGCTCATCTGAGTTTCTCCTTGGTATGCAAAGGCTTTGAAAAATTAAGATGTTTGCGCTGATGTGCTTTAGCTTTAGAATATTTTTTTTCACAAGTTCACTTGTCCAGTTAAATCCAGTGAGTTAGTGCATAGAGCACGTTCTTCATCCTTTATTTGGAACTAAGTAAATCTTTGCCATTAGCCATTTAATCGCACGACAGACGGTTTTTCGCTTGATTGGTTTGTGGTTGGGCGAACACGTATGTGTGTAAAGCTGTGCGAGTAGAATGATTCGTACTGCCATGATTTATGTATTGGCGAAAGGCTAGAGCTTTTAAGTGTTTTTCTTTAATAACTCGATTTTTTGCTGGTGCACTCAAATGGCGTCGCAGTAATCTGGTGTTATCTCTATAATATATTCAAGTATCTATTCGAAATTTGCTTTTTCCCTTACTTCTCCTGAGTTGGCACACTTACATGGGTATCGTTAGTATAATGAGGTCCTCTTCTCAAAGTAGACAGACAGATGTTCCATTTATAGCTTCACCGATAAGACAGCGAACCTTTCTTTCCTAGGAAGCAGTTTTAGAAATTATTACTACTTTCTTTGAGTTGCGATTCGAATGGCATATAAAAAGTAAGGGGCAAATGTTCACGGTAAGAACTGTTCTGACTGTTTGCCTTTATAATAATAAAGTCTGCGCATATGGCTCATCATTCGCTAACGCTAAAAGTAGTTAGCAATCTCCAGAAAATTGCGAAAAACCGTTTTCAATTCTGCTCTGTTTTGTGGTTGCTTGCCAACTTCTTTACAACCTTAATAACTTTCCTGCTGAATGAGTCATATATGACTAAATTGTAAAGTTTAAGTTTAGTGCTAAATGCGTACAGAAATATTTTCGTGGGACGATGTGTTTTTTTGAAGGAAAATTTAGCACTCTTTCCTTCCAAATAAGGTCACTTTAGGAACAAGGATATTATCCACCATTGTGGTGGGATTTAAGTCACCCAGCTTGTTTCAAAGAGTTATCACAATTTGCTCAACACCATCTGCGATTGCAACAGGTAGTATACAATTCGAACGGTCCGATGTATAGCCTTAGTGGAACTCAGTAAATAAAAGGGTCTCAGATTTCGGTACGTGAATTATCCTATGGGTTTTTTAAGTGTACCCAGCTTATTTGATCCTTTCTCAAAACATTTAATAGTCAAAAATTTTTTATTTCGGTTATACTAGTATTAAAGTACTCTTACTTAATAATCCATTTTAGCATGGCGACTGAGTTTTCCAGTTTTCTGGGCTCCGTTTGGCAATATTAATTATTATCTAATTTAACTATTAGATATCTAATTTAATTTCAATACTATTACTGTGCACAGTTTTATAGTTTTGACAAATGTTTTTTTAGACCATAAATTTTCTTTTAGAAATTTGTATTTAGTTTTTTTCTATATAAATTTTTTCGGTCCAAGCAAATTGACAAAGTTAAAATGTAAAAACAGAAAAGCAATATACAGCTTTGTTCAATATAATAGTAGTAGTAGGATATAGCTCGACGAAATAAGAAGAAGCCGTGATTTTAATAATTTTCATTTAAAATATAGCGAATTCCTTAACAGAAACCACATAAAGAGAAATTTAAATGTTTACACAATGTTTAGGAAAGCCATTTAAACTTTAAAAAATTACCTTAAAAATCTTCAAAATCTTTTGGCAGAACTTCTAGAAAATGCTCAGTTTGGTAGACCAATCAATTTTAGTATAACATTGTGTGAGTTAAAACTCACTCAAAAATTTCCTCTAATTTTCAGAATTTTTTAAGTCAATGGTGTTGCGTGATTTCTTGCACTAAACGCATGAAGAATAATCAAATAATAATCATGGAAAAAAATACCCAACATTCTTGACAAAGAAAGTTCTAAAAACTCAGGGCATTTTTGAAATACTTCTTACTTGCAAATTATTTTATTTTGTTTTATTTTATTTTATTTTATTTTATTTAATTTTATTTTATTTTATTTTATTTTATTTTATTTTATTTTATTTTTTTGATTTTATTTTGTTTTAGTTTATTTTATTTTATTTTATTTTTTTGATTTTATTTTATTTTTTTTTATTTTATTTTATTTTATTTTATTTTATTTTATTTTTTTGATTTTATTTTGTTTTAGTTTATTTTATTTTATTTTATTTTATTTTATTTTATTCTATTTTATTTTCTTTTATTTTATTTTTGTATTGTCCGATATAACTTCGTCGGCCAAAGCAGTAAGTACCGCCCATGCAAAAAATTGGACTAGCTCAGACCTATCCCAGAGCTAAACCATTTGACGACACTACTAGTTCTAGTTCATTGATTCTACTGGCCACTATTTTTTAGGTTTTCCTGCAACGGGAAGATTGGGACCAATTATCAGTATGAAGCAAACGATTTTGAATCGAACCCATTCGAAAAGAACTCGTATGAAGAGATCCGGCCTATACAAATATCGCTCTCTTGTAATAGACTAGATGGGGTGCCCTCCACTTTATAATTGTATAGATTTATGATGCTAAAATTTAATGAACTATAAAACTGCGTACTCAAAGTTTTCTAGAAATTCTTCCCAAAAATATTGAAATTTTGATGTCAATTTTTAAAGTTTTACTTAACTTTCCAGCACTTTGTGTAAATTTCGAAAGTTCTTTTTATGTGATTTCTGTTATGGAATTCGCTATATTTTAAGTGAAAATTATGAAAAACACAGTTTGTTTTTCTTTTTTCGAACGATATTCAATTTAATTCTACTGTGGGGTAGGGCAGGGCTAGTTGAGCAATTTTTCACTTGAGCAGATATAGCTCCTTAATTATAAGTCTCAATGAGTTGTTGTGCAGCTTGATGGATTAGTAGTTTATCCCTTAGCAAAAGTGTTTATAGTAATTTTATTGTAACAAGTCGAATTTAAGTCCCACAGCTGTTTAAATGCGCAAAGTCAAGTACGCTCAATGTACCCCAGGGGTGAGGGAGGTAAGTTGAGCAAGCATATGGGGCAAGTCGAGCACTATGAATGTCTAACCAAACCATGGGTTCAATGTTGACTAAAGACGAAGTAAATATGTGTTTATAGTATTTTAGTATAAGAACAACAAAAGTTAAAGTAATTGTCTTTGGATAATTAACTGAAAATAGAATAAGCAAAACATCAACGTATCCTAAGACAACTTTAGGATTAAATTCAGTCTTTTTGTTCAAAATCCGACTTAAATATATTAAAAAAATATATTAATAAGGTCTTAGCAACTTAATCGTCGTTGCCATTGTTGCAATTGACGCAAACGAAAGTAAGACCAACACCTGGAACACATTTTGTATGTGCTCATTCCATGCAAGCAACTATAGCTCAACTAACCCCAACCCGGAATTTTAAAACAAATGCGAGGTCATAAAGAAATCGTGAGAATTATACACAGAACCTGTCTATATATCAAAAGTACAATCATTCTCTGGAAGATAAACACTTACCTGATTGAAAACAGACAACAATTGACTAAAACAGACGAAAACTTGCGATCAACGACGTTTTTACTTTTTGGTCACAAAATAAACAAAACGCACGGGCACTTCACTCGCTCGTACAGCGGCCACTAGCGATCGCGTGGTGATTACCCCTCCCGCAACTCCTTTTTTCCGCCATATGGTGCCTATGCGTACGATAAATAGTTTGCGAGATATTTCGATTGCCCAACTAGCCCCGCCCTACCCTATATAGCGCCCCTCGAAAAATTTTACTGAGTTACTTTTGTTTCAGATCAAATTTTTTAATGGAATTTTTTTATTTTTAAGTGTTTTGAGAGATTAAAAGAAAAAATTAAATCCATCCTAAAAAATCTAGCAATGATAAACCCCAAAAATTAATATTAAAGCTTGCCCCCATTTTCATAAAAAATAAAACTTGTTTGTTGAGTAACATGCAGATTTGATTTTTAAGAGCTTTGTAAATATTTTTTATTTAGAATATGCATGTTAAACTTGTATAGCATTATTAAAAATACTTATATATATTTTTCTTTTCTGGCACAGTCTAATGTCTATATGCATTTCATCTTATCATAAAATATGCAATATGGTATTAAAGAAAACAAACAAATTATAAAAGATGCAACAACAAAAATATCAACAGTTTAAAAATTAAACAACACTCATTACCCCGCCCACTGAATGGCGTTGCCATAACAAACTGCTACAACTAGAAATACCAACACCGACCGCTCCGCTATACAATCAGCGTAACGAACTAAAATGCAACGAGACCGCAATAGCCGTAATGGCACTAGAAATTCTTGTAGCAGCAACTCAAAATATATATGTATTTATGTATATATGAAGGTATGTACTTTAATACAACAACATTTGTTTATGCTATGTTTGCACTCGTAGCCATGTTGAGGTAGATGACGTTGGCGATAAAAAGTCATCAACGTTGAGTAATCACTTTCCGTCTCAGGTTGCACCTTTTAGAATAATTAAAAATGCAAGGCAAGCAAATCAAAAGAGCAACAAGCTGTGGCAAGAGCAACAGCTGCAACAACTATGGATAGCAAAAAGTGGCAAAAGCAGCATTGTCCTAAGCGTACAAAAAGAAACATGAAAAAAAGGAAAAAAATTTACAAATGAAGATGAATAAAAGGCTGCGAGTAAGAAAAAAAAGTTGTGGAAAATGTTTAGCAACAAAAGGAAATAAGGAAAATGGCAAAGATTACAGAAAAGTATTGCGAAAGGGAAAAGGAAAATTGAGCAACGGCGAAGGCGGCAATTCGCTGTTTTGATTTCTTCTTGCTTTTTTTGTTTTGCGGTGGTTTTGTTGATTTGAATGCAAATTCCTTCGTCCTTGCAGATGTTTAAAAGCTTTGGAAAAGTATGTTTTTTTTTTGTTATAATTTGAACACATTTCAGCCTATTTACGAGAATATTTACCGTTTTCATAAATGAATCAATGCGAAAAGCTGCTCTGGTGAAACTAAATAAATTTCATTAAAAAGTTGTTAAGATGCACAGACTGTACGAAAAGTAATTCAACTAAATGTTTTTGGGCGCAGCGTACTTAGTTTCAGGCAATTAAATCGCTCAAGGACGAAATAATATAAGCGGTATGCGCCAAAATGGGCGAGAGGTAACTGAATCGAACGATCTTTTGAATTTGCAATTTGATAACAAAACTTGCTACTTTTTGGATAAAAATATGGGCTGCATTAGTGGAGTAGCCAGTATTTGGGGAAGAGGGCGATGAAAATTCTTTTTTTATTGAAAATTTGAAAATTGAAAATTTTTTTTTTGAGATTTGATACACACAATAAAGTTTGTTTGAAAATGTACGCAAAATTCGCGAAAACTCATAGCAATTTTTTCAAAGTGTTAAATTATTTTCACAATTTTTTTAATTTTGTGGGGTATGCAGTTCTGTAGTTCATTAAATTTAAATGCGGTAATGTGTCAATCTTAAAGTCGTGACATATTTTACTGATTTTTGGTACATTTTTTTTCTCAAAAAAACTAAAGTGTTTTCTTGCATATAAAAGAAAAAGCTTTCATAACCTTGTATTGACGAAAATACAGAAATCTCCAAGAAAATATTTCTTTAAAGTTTTTAACCTGGAAACCAGCATTAACACCAACAATAATGTCAGCCTAGAAATCCAACGAAGAATCACTCACGCAAACAAGTGCTTATTCGGACTGAGTAGGCAATTGAGAAGTAAAGTCCTCTCTCGAAGAACGAAAATAATGCTCTATAACTCACTTATCGTACCCGTCCTGGTTTATAGTGCAGAAGCTTGGCCACTGACAACACCTGATGAGGCGGCTCTGGAAGTATTCGAAAGAAAGATTCTTCGCGAGATTTACGTACCCTTACGCGTTGGCGAAGTCGAGTACCGACGAAGATTCAATGATGAGCTGTATGAGCCATATGCAACCACCGACATAGTCCAAAGAATTAAAACCCAACGTCTGAATTGGCTAGGTCATGTTGTGCGAATGAATGAAGATGTTCCGGCCCAGAAGGTATTCTTATCGGCATCCACCGGTGGCAGCAGAGGAAGAGGGAGACCACCACTACAGTGGAAGGACGATGTGGGGACCGATTTGTAATCCCGCGTTGTTTCAAATTGGTAGAGAGACGTAACGAGCAGCTCTATAGTGCGTAAAATGCGGAAGATTATGTCACTTTAAAAACCTTCTCCATAAATTGGTTTCGGCCACTATATTTTAGCTTTGAACAAGTGGTTCATAAAATTCAGCAAGCTTAAATAAAGTTTTGTCATTTTCTGCCCTATTGCTTGTTGCAAAACCGAAGCGAAATCTCTAAAGATAGTTTTGTGTTGAGTGAATCGACTATCTATTTCCATTATTATATGATCAGTATATAAATAGATAAAAACATTAATCTTGAAATAAACATCTAGGTTATATGCTTCCAGACTTTGACTAGATTTGAATCGGTGCTATTTGATTTCAATATTCATGTCACAAGTTCTGCACAATTTTTATGTTCGTCGGAACGAATACGTAGTAACTCCAGTAATAAGTTTTTTGCGAAATCCACTTCAAGCGCTAAGTCTATCAATATTTGTTGAAGTTTATTACACTAAAAGCACCGTTTTCGCGTGAGGGATTTTTAGTTTTGTGTTAGACTGTGTTTATTATTTCAAAACAAAAATAGTTTTTAATGTTGACCTACGAATTTTATAATACTAAGCAATAGGGAAAATGTTGAAACTTTTTAAATTTTGAGCCTTTTACATAACAAAAGTGTCACCATAAATTTATCAATAGCACTGCGTTACAAAAACGAGATTTAGTTCTGTCCTATGAACCAAATATACTTTTCCGGAAAGGGGAGAAAAAAATAAAGGTCGTAGTGTGCGTCTGTCCGCCTGTGTGAAAGACTTTGGATCGAAAAAAAAGGTTAAATATCGATCTCACCTTTCCGAAAAAGTATATAAAAGTATATTTGGTTCATAGGATAGAATGTGTGTAACGCGGTGTAAGTGCCCAAAGTTGCCACTATTTTTTCACAACTTCACCCTGCCACTTTATTAATAATAGGTCATAAAACTAAAAGTCCAAATTTTTTAAAAATACTCGAATTAAAAAGTATAGAATTTTGATGAAACTTGGCTAATTTTTCCTAGGTTTTGAACAAAGTTTGAAATTTGTTCTTGAATATTTTTATTAGATAATGGGCTATACTTTTATATAAAATACTGCCTAGTCTAGTATTTTCAGACCGCCTTTATTCGGCTTTTTAAAGACATGAGAGATAAAGGAGTAGGGTTTTAGCAGGTTTACGGTATTATTTCGATCTGTTTTTTTATTACTACCATATGTACGCATACCTCGTAACGGGGTTTTTCGTTCCGAAAAAAAAAAATGTAGAAGGTCTGAAAAAACTAGTATACATATATAGGCTTATTATTCAAACGCATAATCCAGTAACCGATAATTTCATATATTCATAAAAATGCACTTTTTCATTAGTCTAAAATAAGAAAATTATAAATCAGAAGCATAAAATTATATTATGTTATTCAATCGAAAGTAAATAAATAATAGTTCATTGACGAAGGGGGCGGATCTATCCCCCCAATCTACAGTACCCCCCCTTTCTACAGTACAGCATTCACAAAGCTATGAGGACGTACTAGAGGCTGCTCATTCAAAACCATGGAACAGGCAGGAACAGACCATTTAAAGCAATAACCTCCTCCTAGCTTCCAATCCCTTCCCCTCGAAAATCTTTGTCGTAATGTCTTAAACAACTGTTAGCCTAAGTTTAAATTTAAGATGAATATTTATAAAAATTCTCATAAATATGTGCAAAGAAAATACTTTAATTCTTACTGCACTTTAAAATAAATAATGTTTTCTAAAAAATGGTAGTTCTCGGCCCCATAGGAACCGTTAATTGTTGATATTTTTTTATTCTATATAACTCTGAGTGTACTTGAACTATACTGGTATATATGGTATAGTTCATGCGTACAATATGCATATCAAACCACAGGAGGAGGCCGCAGGTTCAAGCACCAGCTTCTAACCAATAGCATCTACTGGGTAATTAAGAATGATCGAACGTGCTCCCCCATGAGTATCCTTTAGAATGTACTCTAGTTTCAATTTTTACCAACAGCTATATTCCATATGATTGTAGTAAAATTGAAATGGATATTGGTAGACGAAATAAAAAGAAGCTGTGAGTTCAATAATTTTCATTCAAAATTGAGTAAATTTCATAACAGAAACCAAAAAAAAATAAATTTCAAAGTTTACACAAAGTTCAGGAAAGTAAATTAAACTTTTAAAAATTTACATCAAAATTTCAATATTTTTGGTAGAATTTCTAGAAAATTTTTGAGTACGCAGTTTTGTTTACCAATCAATTTTAGAATCATATTGTGCAAGTTAAAGCTCACTCAAAAGTTTTCATGAATTTTTAGAATTTTTTTTCGTGTTTTTGAGTGATTTCTTCCATACAACGCATGAAGAAAAATAAATTTTGTATGGAAAAAAATACCCAACATCCTTGACAAAAAATTCAAAAAATTCAAAGGAAATTTTGATATACTTCTAACTAGCACATTATTGTGCTGAAATTGAATGCGCTATAAAACCGCGCAATCAAAAATTTTCTAAAAATTCTTCCCAAAAATATTGAAATTTTGATGTAAATTTTTAAAGTTTAATTGACTTTTCTGAGCTTTGTGCAAACCTTAAAATTTCTTTTTCTGTGGTTTCTGTTATAGATTTAGCTATATTTTAAATGAAAATTATTAGAAACACATCTTCTTTTCTTTCGCCGAACGATATCCAATTTAGTTTCACTTCTATTATATTGAACACAACTGAATATCATATAGTTTCTGCTCATGCTTATTTTATTAACCATGTAGATTCTTCAGAATCAGCTTCGAAACATAATTGAAATTGTCGGATTGTAACTTTAAAAATGGTATTTAGTTTAGTTGTTATAATAAAAAAACATTCCCAGAAAGTGCACTGCGCTCGGGTTCAAGTTCCCTCTGCTATATTTTCGGAAAAATGATTTGATTATTCCTAGCCAAGCACTTCAGATAATCCCACGTTGCTTATCTATTCTCAAACTAGATTCCTGTAGTTTATCTTGGGGCCTTATAAGTACGAAATAATAGCTAGCCGTAAATTTGCTTGTCACTATCCTTCTTGTTTTTATCTCCAAGTTATTTGAGAGTAGGATGTAGAGCCGCATACCTATGGTATGGCTGAAAGTATTGCTTAGAATTACTATTACAATGACTTTAAGTTCCCTACTCAACTAAATTTCTACCTCTTCGACTTTTTGAAAATTAGCAAAGTACTATGAGACTGGAAGGACATTTTGCTGAGCTTTACTTTTCCTGCAAATTAAACAAAAAAATTCCTTATTTCCCTTTCCATTACTGCTTTCTTGCTTTACCTTACTTTATCCCTGTCCTACTCTTGACTGTCCTATTCTTCCGCAATTTCTCTCATCACCTCTTCCAATTCAATAAACCCTCTTATATTTCTCATTTCACACTGCTTGCTCAACATTTCCTAAGAATTCATTAACTTTCTGTGCAATCAAATATATCCTCTTGATACTTGAGGGGATACTTTTATAACTAGAATAGTGAAATGAATCCAATAAGTAATCAAAGTGCCGATAATCATCCTGTGCATCAACTGCTTAAAAATTTATTTAGTTTTCTTCTAAAGAGATATTACACAATGAACTGTTTATTAAGTATTCCATGGGGCTAAAAATGTTCTGGCTCGTTTTCTTGTACGTTGTCAAGAAGATCTCTTGTGCTTTACCAAGTGTTGTTACAAGCGTCCGTCGGTAGCAGCACATCTCTTCTCTACATATCGTGATAAGTTTAGACTAAGAACTTGACGATATCAAGTTTTGCCCAGTGAAGAAGCCGAAGTTTGTTGAAATAATAGTCATTTATTTGGAATCAGAGCTCACCAGAACCAACATCAATTTTCGATTTCAAGCAGTAATCAGCATATGAGAATATGTTGACTTTGAAAGGATAGAACGAAGTTTAAATACATGCAAGTTAAGCTCATCTAATTACTTGTTTAATTTTGTATAGCGAGTCATTCCTTGAGCACGAGCAAACCTTTTTCAGTATCGGTTGAGATGTAAATTTTTCTTCGAAGAAAAAGAGTTGTGTGGTGGGTTTCATCGAAGGCTGGGCTATTGCTCAGTCAATCCAGAGGCGGGTAGAGGTCCCACTTCCTTTACTAATAAGAACACAGTGATTTCATGGTGTTATTTCAGTCGGACACACACACACACATACCCGAAAGGTGTATCTATTCGGGTACGATTAATAGGGTGTGTCGGTAGCTACGCACACCATGGTTGGTGGCTGACGGTAAACGGTTTGTGGGTACGGTGATTCGGTGCCAAGTTACCGATGACCGGTGACCAGGGGCGGATACAGGTCTCTAGTTGAGAGGGGGCGATCATGGCCGAAAGCTCAAAAACCAAATTGCCATGAAAGTCAGTAATATTAATGAATGATTAATTTCAGAACACCATTTTGACATAATTACGAATAAACATAATGAATTTATACCATACTTCCTTACTATAAGAGAATATACTAATTATACATTTACATTTTACGCTAGACAAGCAGACAAAAGAAGATAGGAAATGTTTCATTCGATCTGATTTTTAAGGAAATCTAAAAGAAATGCATTTAAATTTCGGGCATATTAAGCACGTACAATATTTCTTCAGGTCTGAGGGGGTCGGGGGAGAGGGCGAACGCCCCACCTGTATCCGCTACTACCGGCGACTGATGGCTGATTCATGCCGGTGTATCGGAGAGCGTTTGGTCGGTGGTGATTGGTGAATGCACACCGGTGGAGAGGTATTTCTTGTTCCCGACTCACCACTGTTCTAGGGAACCAAGATGCGACCGTAAGGTCACTTCTACATGTCACGTAGACGCAACCAAACGATAATTGATGCCCGAATTATCTTTTTAAGCATATGTTAAGATAAACTATTTGCGAATTATGGCTACGCATAAGCAGGCGATTGCGCAGGAAAGAAATATTGTTAGGCGCTCACTTGCTTTGTGCCTTGTTTACCTTTTTATTTCCGGCGGGCGCGAGTGTGGTAGTAAGGGGTGTAGTTGTAAATTATTGTGATGCTACTCCAAAGCAGCATTACAGGTTGGCAGGCCTAATTAATTACAGGGCTGTTGACATGCCTGGATCTACTTGTAGAATTATTTTGCTATGAGATCTAGCCTTAAGTCCTTTTCATGGTTGTAGTTGTTGCCACCGAAAAACACCCCAAACTTTTGAGAAGTATTGCGCCTAGGGGAAGTCCTTTACCGGCTCGACTGCCTCGGGAAGGTTTTTTAGTAGTCCCTTGCGACAGGCATAGCTTACTGTTAGTCGCTTGCCCTGCAGCAGGCTTAAGCCTAACCAAGTTGTATTGTGGTGGAAGCTTATGAGCGTCGGGTAGACAATTTTGCGTTATCTGTACTGTGTGTGCTACATTAAAATGGCGAGTTATAGGACGATATGCTTCCCTTGCTTTCCAGATATGAGTAGAAAGAGCAAATCCTTTCAGTTTTTAGAAACATTAGTTTTACCGTTGCTTAGACCCGACTTTCGTGGGTTGGACGCATTCTCTGCACTCTCCTCCAGCAAAAACCTAAAGTCTGCATTTTCTTTATTCATTTTATTCAGGCAGCAAAATGGACATTCAACGACGCTTTGGATTAACTGAATGCAGTCGAAACGCTTGAAATTCTCCAATTTTGAAAATTCTGCCTTGAAGCACGAAGCACTTTATTGTTTTTCATTTCTTATTGAACTTTACCATGCATTCTCACAGGCTTATTCTAGTTGTTATATACCTTTAATTGCTATGAAAAATTTGTTAAGGTGACCGACATCGTACCAAAAGTCCATACATTTCTGCATATTTAATTGAATTTTGTTTGTGTGTGGTAACGGCATTCTTGTCCCATCACTTACAATTTGACAATTTGTTGTTGTGTTGACGTTTATGTTGTTATTGTTGCATGTTGTTCAAATTGATTTCTTGCTGTTGTTGTTTATGTTGCTGTTGTTGTTTATGTTGCTGTTGCAATTTTTCTTTATTTTCATTGTTGCTATTGTTGCCCAAGCTTGTTGACAATCATTGCAATTTCCGCTTGCACACACGCACACGCATAACCAATACTAACGAGAGCAAACAGCTGTGCCTTTTAAATGCTCAATTCACACAACAGACCTGCAATAAATAATCTCTCTTCCATCTCACCTTTGGTTTTTATTATAAAAACCACATCCACAGCAACAGCCACAACAATAGCCACATTGTATCTTCTTTGTGAGTGTGAATGTGAATGTTTGGGCATTAGGGTGTGGTGGTTTAAGTTAATAGATTTGGTCTTTGTTTGTCGTTAAAGCACTGTCTATATCTCTACTCGAAGTGCTCTAACTCAATAATAATTTACAACTCCGAGCAAAAATTTACTGCGAAATATCAGAGTTGCTCCTCATCCACTGAGTTTTTAAAATAGTACAGTGGGACTTGTACCTAATGAACGAATTTCAGGCATTGTGCTGGGCAGAAGGGGAAGAAGAGTCTGTGTTATCAGAGGTAGATTGCATTTGCAAATAACTGAAATAAATATAGCCGAGCGGTTAATTAAAAATTATAAGCCAATGAAGATCAGAGAATCTTATTTCTATGAAAAATCTACTTACAGATAACACTTTAGTTTACGAAAGGCCCAGACGTATATCGTTTGCAGACAAAAAGTTGCAGATGAAAGAGCAGCTCGGTGGTTGGACGAGAGATCGTAGTACGTCTGAGTATGTGTCGCACATAATGCTTGTAGCAAAGAAGGATGATAGCAAGAGAAAGGTTACAAGGGGCCTACATTTTTTATAACGCTAGACCTAGCTAATAGATTTTTTCACGTACCGGCCGAGGGTGATTCAAGAAAGTACACGGCCTTCGTAACGCACAATGATCCGTTTGAATTCCCATATGTGCCATTTGGAACATCAAAGAGTGTTGCAACGTTTTTTGGGTTTAACATCCTCTTGTTGCAGATTTATTGAAGGAAACGCCGGTGTAGCTAAACCACTTTCCGATCTGCTGCGAAGAAACTTTAAATACCATGTAGAAAACGAAAGTGTTACCATTTTCCAATAGCTGAAGTCAGCATTAATGAAGCCCCGGTACTGAAACTGTACAACCCCTGGCAATTACAGAGGCTCATGTCAGGTTGTGGCGCTATGATGCTGCAGAAAGATATCGATGACCAGCAGACTAAGGTATTGGCTATTGTAGAAGCACTTAAAAGAGTTTCGGGTTTATATGATAGGGATGAAATTCAAAATCGTCCCATATTGCAACGTCTGTACTATGAAAATGAAGAAAGCGGATATTCCTTTAAGAGTGTCTTGATGGGCTATGTTTCTGAAGGATTATAATTATGCGATAGAGGACCGCAGTAGGTCAAAAATGAGGCACATAGATGAGCTGACTAAGCTATCATGTCTTGATTGAAGATTGAAGGCAGCACAGCAAAGTGCACACTGCGTCAAGGTAGTATGAGAAGGATTAGAAAGTACGAGTTATGAGGACTTATATCTTAAGAATGGAATTATACACAAAAATCTCATCAAGGAGCATTTCATCGCCTATGGCGGATGATATAATTAAAATGGCTCACAAGCAGTCTTATTTCTTAATTAATAAAAAAATAAACGTAGTTGAAAAATCATTCTATATTCCACTAATAAACCCAAAAATTGCCAGGTAAGTCCGAAGACAAAAAACACAGGCCATTAGGCACCTACCAAGTCGACCATGTAGGTCCAATGGTGCAGACCGCCAAAAGGCAGGAATATAACATCTCACTGTACCTACAGGTGTCCCTCGAGGAAGCGGTCAGGTGGAACGAATGCCCAAAATCATCATCCCATGCCTTCAAACTTATGTGCTGAAAGTCCGTTTCACGAAAGTGTTGGAGTACTCTGATACTCCTACGAAGTATTTCCGTTTTTTCAGGGATTAAGCAAGAAAAACTTGAGCAAATATTCAAACTTCATTGATGATGCAAACAGTATTTACAAAAACAAAATAAATAATTATTTATAAAGAGTATTCAACAACGTAGTATTGTTTTTGCATTTTTTGTGGTTAGGTTTTTATGAATTTAAATAAAATAAAGGAAAATAAAATAAAATAAAATGCAATAAGGAAAGGAAAAGAAAGGAGAAGGATAGAAGAGGAAAGCAAAGGAAAGGAAATGAACGGAAAAGAAAGGAAAAGAAATGGAAGGAAAGGAAAGGAAAGAACGGAAAGGAAAAGGAAAGGAAAAGAAAGAAAAGGAAAGCAAAGGAAAGGAAAGCGAAGTAAAGGAAAAGAAAGGAAAGGAAAGGAAAGGCGGAAATAAAAGGAAAGGTAAGGGAAGTTTAGGGAAAGAATAGGAAATGAAAGTAAGGGAAGGGGTAAGCAAGAAAAGGAGACAATAAAATAGAAAATAACAAAAAATAAAAATACAGACTCCATAGAGAAGAGGAAATAAAAAAAGATAATATACCAAAGGAAAAAGGCGAATGAAATTAGTAGAAAGTAATTTAAATGAAATAAATGAATAAACATACATAATTGAATTCTAATTTATTATGCTGAAATAAATGTGGTGCATCCAAAAATTTTGAAAATCAACAGTGTGTTTATTAAAAATCGGTTAACCTACTTTTATATATGTATGAGAAATATACAATCAATTTGTATAAATACGTCACACCCTAATGTTCATATAAAGTGCTCATACGAACATAATTCTTACAAAATTTTACTTTATTTGGTTGCTGATGCCGACTAACCTTGCATATATGTACATGTGTGTATGTATGTATATATATATATACGCGTATGCTTATAAACTTACATCAGAATATGTATTTTGGCCAGTATTTCAGTTGTGTGGCATTCAACTGCACTTCCTTTGCATGATGAAGCTGTCAATATTGCTTGCAAAAGTTGACGCTGTCACTTTTTGTTGTTGTTGTTATGCTTGCTGCTGCTGGTATGAGTTTATATGTATATGAAGTTGTCTGTTAGTAAACTGAGTGAGTTACCACAAGCTGTCCAGTTGCCCAGTTATAAGCACTTCAGCTCCGTTTCTTCTACTTTCTGCACTCCTTTTTCTGCTGCTGCATCAAGTCTTGGGTATTTGTAATTTTTTTTAATTCCTTTTTCTTTTTGTTACTGTTTTGTTAATTTATATATTTTTTTTTTCGAAACTCTTTGTATTTGATGGTCGAAGCACCTTTACCACACACTCACACAATCCTTTGCCGCTTGGCTTGGTTTGTCTGCATATCACTTGACTGCCAGGCAGCCCTCTCTTAACAGACACTCCTTGCCTATGTCATTGTTGACAGTGACACCTGCTCAATCCTTTTCAACTCTAACGAGTTTGCGAGCAGTGCGTGTATGTGTGTGTGCATGTGTGTTTGCACTTTTTAGACTTTTAGTTTATTTTGCTTGTTCTTCATTTCTTTGTTGATGTCGTCACCAAAGCTTTTGCTGTGGTGGCCTCTCAGCACGAAAACTCTTGACGACACTTCAACTTACAAAAAAAGAACAAAAATTAAGAAATAAAAAACTAAGCTCTGAGAGTAAGTGTGCTATGTGCAAACTTTGCATAACTTTTGAGCGTATGCTAACATCAAATATTTTCACGCATACTCATACACATAGGTATGCATGTGTGTGTGTTCGTATGACAGCCCAGGGTGAAGGAAATTAACTGCTGCTTTCTAAAGTCTGCTTCATTAAATTTGCTTTCCTCGAAATCTTTTGACTAGTTTTGTTGACTGTGCACGAAGTTTTGCTTGCTTTGCTTCTATGCAAAGCTATGTGCGTGTGTGTGTGTGTCATTGTATGTTCCTTTGTATATATAAATTTTAACTAATTTGTGTCAATATCTTAATTAAATATCAAAAATTTGTTTTTGCTCGTATTTGCTTTATTTGTATCTTAATCCAAAGCAAGTTTGTTGTGCAAATGTAACTTATTCATGAAGTTCAAAGAATAAGCAAGTGTGCAGTTGAGAATAAATGTACGATTCTAGGCATTTTCTGCAGCACGTAGCTGGGTTGTTGTTGTTGTAACAATAGTTCACACTGCTTCGTTGACGCACCTGCTCTTGGAGGCATGCGATTGTCACTTGTTCCATAAAATGCACTTCTTTCAGAGAAAAGTCACTTATTCCAAATAAGTAGCATGTTCCATTAAAGTCACTTGTACAAAAAAAGTCACTTAATCCGTCTCAGTCACATTTTCCAAAAAAGTCACTTGTTTTTAAAAAGTTACTGGTTCCAGGCAAATCACTTGTTCCACCAAAGGAAATTTTGCCACAAAAGTCACTTGCTACATGAAAAGTCACCGCTTACATAAAAGTAACTTGTTCCAAAAAAGTCACTTATTTCTAAAAGTTACTGGTTCCATATAAGTCACTTTTTTTATAAAAGTTACTTGTTCCATAAAAGTCACTTGTTCCATTAAAGTCACTTGTTAAATAAAAGTTACTTATTCGCTTGTTCCATAAAAGTCAGTAGTTCCAAAAACATCAGTTCTTCTATAAAAGTCACTTGTGACAAAAGTAACTTGCTACATGAAAGTCACCTCTTTCATAAATGTTACTCGTTCCATATGAGTCACGATTTCCACCAAAGTCACTTGTTCCAAGGTCACCTGTGAAGCAAAACCTTCTGAGATGAAAAACTCAATCCACTTCCCCCAAAGTCAAAAAAACAAGTAAGGAAAGGGATGTCTTCGACTGTGCCGAAGACTTTATACCTTTCATGAATACGCATCACGGTGTTAAGTGTCCGATCTTTACTCACAATTAGTACAAACTCTGCAAACCGGTTAATTTAAAGATACATACGAGGTGTGTTCAAAAAGTATCGCGAATTTTGAATTTTCGCTGGTTACGTATATTCGAATTTCGAATTTTTTGTGGCGTTATGTTGGTACTCATGTCTCTCACTTATGCCGACAAGCTCGGCCATTTGAATGTTCAGTTAATTGTTGACAGCTGCTTTGCTTGCACGTGTTTTGGATCGTCTTCGCTTTTTACGCGAAATTCTTACCAAAATTGCTCAATTGTGACCAAAAACAGCATCGCATGAACATTGCTAATGAGATGTTAAACTCTGTCCGCGACGACCCAAATTTGCTCCAGAGGGTCATAACTGGTGACGAATTGTGGGTTTATGGTTATGACGTGGACACCAAAGCTCAATCATCTCAATGGAAGCTGCCGCACGAACCAAGACCGAAAAAAGCGCGCCAAGTTCGGTCGAATGTGAGAGTTTTGCTGACAGTTTTCTTCGATTGCAGGGGCGTGGTGCATCCTGAGTTCTTGCCACAGGGAAGAACGGTCAATAAGGAATATTACCTGCAAGTTATGCGCAATTCGCGCGAAGCAATCCGCCAGAAACGCCCGGATTTGTGGAAGAACAAAAATTGGCTTTTGCACCACGATAACCCCCCTGCTCACGCATCGTTGCTTGTGCGCGACTTTTTGGCCAAAAACAACACACTAATGATGCCGCAGCCACTGTATTCCCCAGATCTGGCCCCTGTGACTTTTTCTTATTCCCTAAACTGAAGAGGCCCATGAAAGGACGACGTTACGCTTCTCTTGACGAGATAAAGACGGCATCGAAGGAGGAGCTGAACAAGATACAAAAAAATGATTTTTTGAAGTGCTTCGAAGATTGGAAAAACCGTTGGCACAAGTGTATAATATCTCATGGGGATTACTTTGAAGGGGACAAAATAGATATTCATGAATAAATAAATAATTTTTGAAAAAACACAAAATTCGCGATACTTTTTGAACACACCTCGTACATAGCCCAAACCCCATTTATCGGAACAATAGGTCCGATCTGGCTGATTTTCAGTACACACATTACATACATAATAAGTACCAAATTGCAAAGTTTTACGTTCCTAGCTTTTTAATTGCAAAATGTATAACCAAAAACTCATTTATCGAAACTATCGATTGTATGGGAGCTATGCGTTTTATTGCTCCGATCTTGCTGATTCTCACGTATGATTAATCTCATGCAAAATGGCGTCTCCATATCAAATT
Organism: Merzomyia westermanni; assembly: GCA_949987695.1. NCBI lineage: Eukaryota > Metazoa > Arthropoda > Insecta > Diptera > Tephritidae > Merzomyia > Merzomyia westermanni. The sequence continues at coordinate 201,322,067 of OX465288.1, forward strand.
TCATCAATATATCACAAAAACTGAGGGACTAGTTTGCGTACAAACAGACATACGGACATGGTTAGATCGACTCAGCTCATCGCCCTGATCATTTCGGTATACTTATTGGTCGGCCTATCTCTTGTTCTTATCATACTTACAAACAGCGAACCAAAGTTATACTACCATTTCATGTGCATGAAAGGTATAAAAATGTATCGGTTGCGAATAAGTTATCCGAAACAGTTGCTGGCTCAAAACAGATTACTCTATCCGAAAGTATTAGTTTTCCAAAACTCTACTTATGGCAGTAATATTCGATGATGCCAAAAATTTTACAGGTTTCTAAAAAAGTCGCTTATTCCCCAAGGAGTCCTGAAAGGGAAAGGATGTTCATGTATGCGACTCCACCGAAACTTTTTGTTTTTAGATGTGATGTAGCTGTGCGGCGCGACGTACATATTGCTCTATATGTCTCTTATATTCAGTAAACGGGATTCAGGCCGAAGTCTTCGCTAGCCAGGAGGTGTTGAGCATATTATTACCTTCGAAACGTTAATAGCATAGCTTTCGTCTTATATAGATGGATACCTTCTTGGATGGTAAAAATTGGACCATGGGATTGGATCATCCTCACATCGATTTGTTAATTTGCATTCGGAGTTTTAAGTTTTGCTTCTGGTACTTGCTAAAACATCTGGTACTTGTCCCTCATCTCTGTCTTATGGATGTACTATATTTTCCTTATTTTAAAGCTCCTCTGTTATCGAAGCAAGCAGCGCCGCCAACTCCTTGATTTTTGCTTACAACTGCACGCCTGATTCTCTGATTCTCTGCTTAAATCAAGAAGCTTTAAAATGGTTCACCTTTTGTGTAAAATAACAAGAATAGTACTCGTACTTTGGCACACCAGCAAACATCTGCATACATACAACAACAACTGCTCATACGTCTACAAGTGTTAAAATATAAAATTTTTGTAAGAAAACCACTACACCCATTGGCCGCATTTTTCACATTCCTCGCATACCTTAAAACAATGTTGCAACAACAAAGATTTGCAGTGACCTACCTTTAGTGGTCTGTGCAAAGGAATTTTCTCTAAATTGCCACAACAGACATTTAACAGAAACAGACAAATGCACGCATACACATACAAACATAAATGAACACAGACGGTCTGTGTAAGTAGTGCATTTGCTTTCATTAATAACCATTTTATGCAGAATAGAAAGTAACCGAAGCATTCTGTTGTGGTTGGCCACTTTGTCGGTGCATATGCACTCAAGAAATTTGCCACATCAGTAGTCTGCGTATGTCTGTTCGTGCTCTTGACTGCCTTTTGCTTTACGATTTTTTGGCATTGTCTAATTTTTCTTATGCGTCTTACGGTTATGCATTTAATTTTTGCAACTGCTATGTATTACGATTGCATATATACTTATATATGTATTTATGTATGCAGTCAGTGTTCGCCAAACAGAGATCTTCAGAAAACTCAGTAATTATTGAAAGAAATTTCTGACACTTAAACACTATTTCGGTAGTACCTAAATATTTGCTAGTTCAACCCCGTGACTTGAGATTTGTTCGAACATTTTTATGGAAATGGCATTTAAAAAAGTGTTGTAAAGTGTTTTTATATTTTATCAGCAGACCCTCTAGACGCTATTCTGCCCAGCAAACGTATTTGCTTACACTTGAACAATTGTACTCTTTTGCTACCTGTTCCTATACGTTTCAATTTCTTCTCACCTTGCTCTACCTCCAACTTTCCTCAAGCCTTTGTTGTGCCGTTACTTCTTCCTCGTTTTATAACTGTCAATTTCCTTTCCCACTACTAATTAACTTACTTATTTTTTCTGCCTATTACAATATTTCGTTTTGTGTCTCTCTCTCTCTCTCTCTAACCCTATGCATTTGTGTTTCAGTCAAAATACCAAAACATTTTTTGCAAAGCAATTGCTTTCCGTATACAAATTTGTATATCTTTCCATTCCTACCTCTATTTCCATCTCTTTATCCATCACCGTCTTTATCTCCATGACCATCTTTGTCTTCGTCTTAATCTCTAACTTCAATTCCTACTCCAACTTCATCTCCAACTCCACTTCGTCTATCTCCAATTATTTCAATGTTAGTCAAATGTCAGAGGGTTACATTAAAAGCTTTAAATTGTCAAAAGCACTAAGAGAAATAATTGCGTATGCTGCTTAAGGATTCTTAAAATTTTTATTTTCTCCCCGCTTTTCCTGAATTTTTTCCTTTATAATATACCTTTTCCTGTCGATAAAAAATTAATTAGTAAAATTAATTACAGAAGTGAGTCGGTCCAGCCGCATAGCCGTGATGCCGTAACCAAGTGCAACAGGAACTTATTTTTGTAGGCATAGATGAATTTGAAGGTAAGTGTTTTTTATTTTATATTTTACAATAAATATTTTTATGAAGAAACCTACAAAATGAGTTTTTAAAAAATCGACGTCTAATTCGGAAGCGGCTAGATTTCACTCAAAAATGGATCTATAAGAAAAGCTATGGCAGTTGTCTCTAAACATTTTTCCTACTCTATTCAATAAAAAAACTTTTAATAATTAATTAAAAATGATTATTAAAAAATAAAAACAATAATAATTTTCATAAAAACTCAAAAAGTGAAAAATTATTATTCTTGGCCTTGAGCTCGTTTCATGAATACTTGAAAATATACAGGCCGTAAATCAACAAATATTGTTGGTATAAAAAAGCAATAATTAAATAAAAGTAGCTTAATAGTTGTAAAGTTGAATGGGTTTCTTTTAGTAACATATAATGCGCTTGGCTTATAAATTTGTGTGAAGTTAACACTGACTAGACTTGCATTGCTTTGGGAATTTCGAAAAATTCGGAGTAAATACTAAAAGACTACTCTATTTCCAAAGCTTATTATATTATATTTGAAAAACTTGACAACTTAATATTAAACTACAGGGAAATTTGTGATCAGTATACAAAGTTCAGAGAACTCGTCGAATTCCAGAACACAATCACTGAAGTTTGTTCGTAAAGCAGTTATTGCATTTCATGGAAAATCTTTACATTGAAGAATAACGTATCTCAAATTGATTTTTCAAAAACACCATTTCTGAACAAACGTTAAATATATTTTCAGCTGAGATAGAGCGTTTTTGAATCGAATATTGAAATAAGGCGTTGTTGAAAAAACTTCCAAAATAAGGCATTCTTCAAACAAATTTTGAAAGAGGTCGTGTTTGAAAAAAAATCTGAAGTGAGACGTTTATTAAAAATATTTTGAAATAGGTTGATCTTCTTTTAAGGCACATTTGATGAATATCTTTGTCCACATTTTGTTCGATATCTTCCAAACGCTTCAAAATGCTAAAGGACGTGTGTTGATATTTTAATTTCTCTGATCTTATGGTTCGTTTCACACGAAAGTGTTTGGTGTACACTGACATCCATACACACACACACACCTACTGCTACGTACACTTGTATAATTCCTGCTTTTCTCATAAATTTGCTGCTAAGACCAACCCAAAATAAGGAGAGATGAATATGAAATTGGTCAGGTCGGTTTGTAAAATTTTGCTTTACTTAATTTTCATTTCTACTATTTCTACTTTTTGCCTTGTACTTTAGTAGAAGTGATTTAAGCACTTGGAGTTTTCATACTCTGTGTTTTTGGCATTAAATGCGAAATTATTATATATCTGTTTGAATGTTTATGCAGCAACTTATCTTTGTGCGAGCAGATGCATTTGTGGCACAACATGAATATAATACTTTCATTTCTGTCTGGAGGTATGTACGAAGTATGAAGTTTCTTTGTGTTTAATGATTGCTTACATAATTTCTGGTATAAACTACAAAAAATCTTTTCGTCTCTCAACTAAGCTGATGTATGATGAAGCTTTCGACACCGTGCAAAGGTTTTCATATATGATACTTCCTTTATAAGCAAACAAAAGAGCAGGGGGTTTTTGTTCGCTAAATGAGGATTTTAATTTTCAAGCGACTAATCAGCCCAAAGTGGCATTTTAAGGCAAATGTGATTTAGCGCAGTTTTTAAGCTGTTTAAGCGAATAAGTACTTCGGTAGCGAGTAAGCGATTGTTGTCAAGAGATGGTTGGTATCGCAGAGAAGAAACCACATTCCAGGAAAACATTCGGCATATCTGAGCTCAGTCCGGATAAGTATGCGTTTCACTTTTTACAGTATGAGGATCGATATTGCATCAGAGATGGCAAGTTGAGCAAGTTGCACTGAGATCTCTGGATGCTATTACCCGGTGGTAATAAATAGGAAGCAGGGTAAGAAGAAGAGTTACAAGACAACTAGGTTGTTGTGAAACACAGACGCTAATGACGTATAAGGTAAGGAGAAAGTGGATGTAGCAGAAGGCGCAGCCAATGCTATAGACGTTTATGGACCATCTTGTGTTAAGAGCGTGTTCCATCTAATTAATGCACCGACAGAGGATTTCGGGTGCGCACCGATGGAGTTAAAAGAAAAACGCTTACTTCCATCACTGCGTGCAGGAGTAGGAGCTGGCGCAGATGTATATATATTGTACTGATGTGACATCCGCAAACTTCTGAATGAACCGGTGAATGATCACTTTTTAGCACTCGAATTTCTTGTTGGGAAGTTGAAGCGCTTTCCGATTTCATGGAATATATTTATGGTTATGCAGAACAGCTGGTAGAGCTCGATATCAGTATCTCTACACTTTGGAAATGCCCAGCGAAGTCTACCAGCCATACCAAACCATTTAATGTGAGCTACCCTCTCCCATAACCAGCACACCATAGAACGCTCTGACTCGCTTTTCACACTGAGTATAGTTTACTACAAAAATTAAAAAAAAATTAAAATAAAAGTATGTTTTGCTGCATTCGGCAAGAACCGTTAACCGTCAGACAATTATGGTACAACTGGGTTGTGATAGAGCGTTTGAATGGCACTAAATAAGTACTGCTAATGACTACAGTCGAAATCAGTTGTGAAGACACTGGAGACTTCTCCTAAAGAGATAAAACAGTTTGAATGTCACTAGATAATATCACGTAAGCGGCTGATTGATTTATTTTGTTTTGTTGATTTTCCGACAGGGTGGAAAGTTTATGTATATTGGAACGATTTTCCGTCATCCGTTGTCAAATTTTGTTTTGTAACAAACCGGTTTCTTGGTTCCGCCATTCTCAGTGTATAGTTTCGTTCGACTGATCCTGAGTATGACAAGAGGAGAAATGAAGAGGAAGTTAGTAAAAAATTAATTAGCAATAGAATTGGAAGGTACAAAAAATAATAACAATGCAATATACCCGCCAAATGCTTTTTAGATAGAAATATTACTGCTGGAAAATCGGAAAATATCGGGATGGCACGTTGCCATTGTCGTGCAGAGGATTTCTGTAGAGGCGGAATAGGACACCAACCTCTGAGGTGTTTATTCCTATGTCATTTTGACAATTCGTTTCTGAACTCCACAGTCGACTACCCACCACTCAAGTAATCCACCTTTGACTGTACCAAAAGCTTTCGACATGTCGAGTGACACTAGAACCGTCTTCTTCGGGGCTTTTCTTGTTAAGTGGGCTATTTATCTGAGTTTCTATGTACTATAATTTAGGCAAGCCGGCCATCCGTTATAAGCAGATTGAAAGAAAAGCTCGACCTTAATCCACTTCTCTGTATTATAACAACCCTCTGTGGTTTTTAGCAAAAAAAATACTCCCCCAAAGTTTATGGGAGTGTTTTCCAAAGTGGCAGTCCTTTGACGGATATGAACCCGGTACGCTCGACTGTCGCAGGAGCGATTTGGTATGACCAGTAGAACCTTCTAGGTCATCTCACCCCCTAGTTCCGTAAGGAAGAAGACGGTTGGAAATGAGAAGTGAGAGGCATAATGTGAGAACTTTTGTCTCTTACGACAGGCATACCCACCTCGGGCATACTCTAAGCGCCTATCCCGTAATGGGGTATACTCGTATATTTGATTTATTTGTTGATTTTCAGACATGGTGGAAAGTTGATGTATATTGGACCGATTTTCCGTCATTACTTATGAAATTTGGTTTTGAAAAAAGCCGCATTCTCAGTGTTTCATTTTATTCTGATCTTTGTCTATTCGTTGCCTTGTATTTCCTACTCAAAGCTCACCACCAATATCGTTAGTAAAAGAAGTGGGACCTCTACTTTTCTGTGGAATGGCTGAGTGCTATGTCCGCCTGAAATATTTCCCAGCTAACGACTGTTTATGAAGACAATATCAGTTTTATCCGCCAATCAGAGATTGGAATCTCTTATAATTGAAGACACCAAATTTCCACTGATTAAAAACCTATGGGGCAGAACTCAAAGGGCTAGAAAAAAATTTACTTTTTATTGTGACTGTGACCATCAGAAAAGTTAATTGATAAAACTGTCATGGGAGGTCTGTGATGGGTTCAGGAAAGTAGCATTTGTTGAATGTCTGAGAAAAAATTGAGATAGACTCTACAGCCCCACTCTTGACCAAAAACCCAAACCTGTTATGGGGCTCAGAATACGACTCTCAGTGCTTTTGCGTTCTCATTTCCAAAGGATAATAAATGAGCAGACCAAATGACGAATCACAACATATTCAGGGCAATCTTGACTCACGGCTTTGACGGCACTTTTAGAGCATAGAGTAGTAGCTCTATGTCACGATTTCAACTGAAGCTTAGGGAGCAATAAGTCTGAGGAGTAGATATCTTCCAACGCTGAAATCTCTCGAAAATAATTTTTGCAAAACTCCATCAACCAAAAATGAAATTTGAACTCATTCCAGCTAATTGTTAACATATAATTACGCTTCGAACCCGTAAACAAAACATCCAATTAGCTTATTCAACCACTCGATTAGAATTACTCCCACCAAGGCGCAAAGGTCAACTGAGGTAGTTAATTATTTAAAGAGCATTTAATGGAACATTTTGTTAAATGACCTCTTAAGCCGAAAGTAAACTCATAAAACAAGCAAGACGGTTAACATGGAAAAGCCTTTTCAAAAGTTAAACTGAACAGGAAATTTATGATAAACATGGTACACACAAAACAAAAGTGGGTTAACATCTCCAAAGTAACTCACGTGATTGAAATCCAACAGGGACCGTAAAGTGTGTGTGTGGTATGAGCAAGCGTGGCGTTCCGAATGTGCATTGAAGTGTGCCCTTTCAAGCACCTGCCGATGAACCACATAACACACACAAACTGAAATAAAACAAAAACTTGACAGCGAACAGTTATGGGAGGGGGGCGTAATGAGAGTTCGTTGAATTGAGTGGAGTTTGGTTACAAATTCAGAAATCGACATGCCGATTAGACAGGATCAGGTATTGCTAATAAATCGTAAGCATATGCTATAATTCGTTATTGTTGTTTTTAAAACTTTAAGAAATCTAATCTAAAAGTACCTAGAGTCAAGACACCTAGAGTCAAGACAAATAGACTTGCTTTTATCATTTCTTCTAAGCAGTTCTTATTCTGTAGTACATAGAACTCGTTAAGGCATGCCTATTATCCTTTTACGTCACCCCTAAATTTTGTATTTTTGATTTCACAAACTTGGAAAGTAGCCGAACTTTTACCACTCTCTATCTAACATCTGCATTGATGCCTAGTGAAGCGGTAGGAATTGTGTTCCAACTTGCACAATTGTCTTACCTCCTCACATAAGCACTGCACCACAACGCTCTTATTCATTCGAGCCCTCACTTAACGCTTCAGCGGAAATACTCTTTTAGGAATTATTTTATTAGCTTTTGTATTACGAGTACATCGTCAAAGTAGAAGCCCTTTATGAACTTTAACCATACATTCGCATATTGAAGGCACATAGGTACACTCACTTAAGCACTTAAGTCAACATGTGTTGGTGTTGCAAACAGATGGAGTTAATTACGGCAGTACAATGCAATTGAATTCGAAAGCCAAAAAAAAGAAAAAAAAAACAAAAAAACTGACCATAAAGACTTAAGAGCCCTCTACCTTCCTTCTGGCATTTACCCTTTCACTTACACATTTGTAAAAAAATATTGTTTTGACAAAAAAAATTTACTTTATAAAATAGGAAATTAAAAAATATTATTTTATTTTTTTTTATTTCATTTCATTTTATTTTATTTTTTTTGTTTTATTTTATTTTATTTCATTTTATTTTATTTTGTTTTATTCTATTTTATTTTATTTTATTTTGTCTTATTTTATTTTAATTTATTTAACCTTTTTGATTTTATTTTATTTTTTTTTATTTCATTTCATTAAATTTTATTTTATTTAATTTTATTCTATTTTATTTTATTTTTTTTTTCATTTTATTTTATTATTTTTTCTTTTATTTTATTTTATTTTATTTTATTTTATTTTGTTTTATTCTATTTTATTTTATTTTATTTTGTCTTATTTTATTTTATTTTATTTAACCTTTTTTATTTAATTTTTTTTTATTTCATTTCATTCAATTTTATTTTATTTTATTCTATTTTATTTTATTTTATTCTATCTTATTTTATTTTTTTTTTTCATTTGATTTTATTATTTTTTATTTTATTTTATATGATTTTATTCTATTTTATTTTATTTTATTTTATTTTATTTTATTTTATTTTATTTTATTTCATTTTATTTTATTTTATTTTATTGTATTTTATTTTATTTTATTTTATTTTATTCTATTTTATTTTATTTTATTCTATTTGATTTTATTTTATTTTATTTTATTTTATTTTATTTTATTTTAAACCAGCCTAATGTGTATACAATCGTTATCAACTGTACTTCATTTTCTTTTAAGTGGTAAATTTAACGTGTTCGCATACCTGTATGTGTGTGCATGTTCGTGTTGTTGTGCGTCTGTACGCCCACTTAATCGAGTGTAACCTCTGTATTGTTAACTTGAGGCTCAACTCAGCGTAACCAAAGTCGCAAAGTTGTAACAGTAATAACGACTACTTATTTGCACTATGCGAGCGTGTGTGTGTGTCTCTTGTTTCCTTTGTGCAGATAAATATCTTTGTGCATACGACAGTTTTCTCTCATCAAGCGATAGTGACACAATTGCCGTTGATGCTGCTTATTCGGTTGTTATTGTGTGTGTGTGTGTGCTTTATAGTTGTTTGCGGGCGTGGGCTTATTGCCTTCTTGACCAGTCAACTGAAACCGTAAACTCTTGGCCACAGGTAAATGAAAATGCCAATGACCAACGTTGACGTTTTTTATTGGCCAAACCACTCAAAAATGAAAACATTTCAATTGCGGTGTATCTTATGGCTAAATACATTGCTCTATACATTCACCTGTTTTTGTTATTTTTGTTGTTGCTACTGCTGCTCTTGTAATTTCTTTGTCTGATTCAGTTTCAGTATCGTTAGCTTGATTGCTTTTTAGCTCTTGTTGGCGTCGTTCCAATTACCCTCAAATTTCTCTTTTTTCCACTCAAGGAAATTCATTGATGCTGATAGTTGCAAGATCTTTGTAAGATTGTTGTTGTTGATTGCTTTTTGTAATGGTTAACTGCACTCATTTCTACCTGCGAGCATGTCTGCCTATCTCATTACATGCCTTTTGTATTTCATTTAACAACTGCCCTTTATGGCATGCTTCCACTATCTGGCTATGAAAGAAAAATCCATAAAGTTTACTCTGGCTATTAACATGAGTTTTAGTGCAGAAAGGTGGCTGGTACAATACTTTTTTTTTAAATTTTTTTTTTTTTGGCAATTTAGTGCATTTCCTCTTACAAAGAAGGATTCGCCAACATATTTCAACAGCATTTGGGTAGACCTGCGATTATGAAAGCCAGCGCGTCCCAGAACCAAACTTCCATATCGACAAATAAATGGCAATGCAAGCTTAGCAAGTCAAGCGGGCATGTGTCTGAAATAAAACCTAGGCATTTTACGTCTGTGAAACTATCTTAGTAAAAACTGTGATCTGAGCTTAGAGCTCACAACATCGTACAAAGTAGTTCTTCCATCGATTATATTCTTTGAAGCAATGGTGTGGTGTAAGGGGTGAACTAAATGACCAACATACTGGGGGTAGTTTAGCACGTTGGAACTGTTGTGACCACAGGAGCGATTAGATCGTTTCCTACAAGGGATCTCTACGTCATATACAGTATGCTCTGGCTCGACCTCTTTAGTAAAAGAAACGGCATGCCAGGGTGCACTTAGGCTTCAGGAGTTAAGACGGTTTGTCTATACTTTAATGACTCCTATGTCACAGTGAAAATAGACTACACCTGTCCAAGAAACAAAATTTAAGATTCTCTTTCATTCGAGGTTGCATTGCAAAAGATAGAGAATTTGCTCAACATTCGAGAACCATCGATATGATCCTAAACGAAATTGGTGGTAAAAAAGTAGTTCAATTAAACAGTTGGAAAGGTGTTATGAGGCACCATACCACATGTAGACCATTAATAGGGTACTGTGGCATTTAGTCTGGGTAGGTAAGAGCTTATGATATAATCTGGAGCCCGCCTATGATTTTTCAGCTTGTGAATGAGGTGCTGGATCTCAGCATAGCGTTTCCTCATAGCTTTGGGGAAAGGATTCGCTTTCAACAGATGGTCCCTTTGTCTTTAACATTAAGAATTTTAGCCTCTGGGTGGTTGTTGGACTCAGGCTTTATAAGAAGACAGTTGGCTAATGAGTAAGATCTTGATGTTTAATTATTGCCAAGGCGGTGCATTAAGCGACGTAGATAGTGTCGCCCATAGTGATTTGATTCGGTGAATAAACTGGAAAGGTCGGGGAGCCACAATCGTAGAAAATATTGAGACTACCTATTCGGATGCTTGGAAACTAAACAAGATAGAGGAAATAACACAATCTTGTAGTAGTTCTGACTATAGATATTGAATTCCTGAACATGAATGGTAACATCCCGCCTTAAAAACCAGGAAAAAGAATGGATCATAAGCCTGGAAAGTCGACAAATCGTTGCTCTCAAATTGGTGTCTTTGCATTGAAAAGTATAAGGCGATTGCGATCTTATATCATGACAAGACGTTTCTGTCCAGTCTAAGATCAAACATGACCAATAACAAGTTTATTCATGAATAGAAAGTATATCTTTAGATTTTTGATGCAAAGGGAACATAATATCTCATGTCGCAGCTGCCATATTGATTGGAGGAAGGAACCTGTGCTGCTCGTTGCCGCAACAGAAAGGAATTTCTAGGTATATCAAGTCAGAGGAACCATGTTAGGTACACAAAATTCAGCTTGGACATCTTTGAGCGTTAGTTCAGGATCGTATATCGAAAAGTATCTTTTTCTATCCATACACATGGCTCCCATGATTGCTACAACCCCAGCCTAGAAGACACTACAATGATCAGGTTGAAAAGACCCCTCCTGCAATTCTGTCATTCAATTAAAGGCTGCCTTTATATACGGATGTGCTGCCTTCTGTACGTTAGCACCAATCCGATTATTCCAAAAACTTACCGTAAAGTTGCCACCCGTAACTGTTTTGGTTCTGTGCTTAAAGGAAGAAAACTTAAATTATTGCTAGAAAGCCCCGTGGTGCGTGTGTTCCAACTGGACGATTCTTTTAGGTGCAGGGTCGACGTTGACGGTGCTCGGTACCTATCTAGACCTAGGGGCAATGACCTGAAGAGCCTCGCTTGGAATATTTCTTACTTCACCACCTATGCTGACCATGCTAAACCTGTGACGCCTTGTCTAAAGCAGGCCACCGTTCGGTGGCCCCATATAGCAATATCGATCTTATCTATCTATCTCTATGGCGCGATATACAACAGGTATATCATCATAAACCTCCTAAGAGATTTTTGCGCCAAGCTTCTCTTCCAATTTGTGGTGTGCCGATTTGAATTTTTCCTACAATTTGGTGGGACCTACAGTTTTTTGCCGACTCCGAACGGCATCTACAAAGGAGACGAATTTTTGCTGAGAAGCCTGTCATGGCAGAAATACACTCGGAGAGTTTGCCAAACCACTGCCGAGGGGCGACCCCGTTTTGAAAAACTTTTTTTCAAATCACTTTTGATGTTACCTGTACCAGGGCTCGAACCATGGACCTTCGGTGTGGTAGGCCGGCAACACTACCTTCACACCACGGCGGCCGCCAATCGATCTTATAATACAATATCGATCTTATAATAACGGTATAAATCCCTTTGCATATTTTGGACTAAGTCCCCAATTCATACCTATGGCTTTTTTATGCGTCGTTAACATAACACAAGCTTTTTTTTTGACGCTGAATGTCGTTTTCCTTCCAGTTCAGCTTTTTATCCAGAACCAAACCTATCGGCCAAGTCGACCATAATTCCTAAATATAAAATTTCTTAATTTTTTCATTTCCGCAATAACTTACTATTTATTGGATTTACATCAATTCCAAGACTCTTGAATCGGCTCACTCAACTTAACTCTGCGCTTCTGTTCACTTAAGTAGTAATCCAATGTCGGGTAGTGCTTCATTGCACCGCTACAACGTAAGTAGATTCCAGCAATTCAATTGAAGCGGGAAACAAAAGCAATGCACTAACTGGCATCTATAAGAAGTAAAGTACACACAAAACATACAACAAAAAGTGAAAGCAGTCAGAGCTTATATTTGGTTGCTCTCTTGGCATTTGCCGTCGTTGTGTGTCAGTTTATTTCGTGAAATTACGAAAAATCCGTTTGAATTAAATTGCAACACGCAAGGAACCCAAAGCGAGCAGCGCTTACAAGGATATTCATTCAAACAATCAAACAACCATAGCTGGAAGCAGGTAGTTGTACAGTCGGGTTTCTCTATAAGCCAAACATCCGCCTAAGGATGCCACTCAACCGTAAATATCAGCGGTTTACTGCGTTATTGCAAGACGTTTGATGTAGAGATGGAAAAGTTTCGATTTTCAGCGTAGTCGATAGTTGCAATTCTCATACCAAAAATATTTGTAGTTGTGTCACTGGGCAAGGTTTTCCAGTTTCCACTCAACCGTACATAACCGTAGACAAGCACCGCAAACGTTTAAGGGGCTGAAAGGGGGGCACCGCTTCTCCTATAAGAAGACAAGCGAAGTCGTGATGTTGGGTGAACTAAAACTAGAATTTCCTCACTACCCCCCTTATATCAGTAACACATTTGGCGACTTTAGCGATGAGGTGGGCTAACAGGAAGTCCTCAGTTTGTAGTCCTACATCCGGAAAATTCAGTAACAACTCCTAATGGGACCAGGTAGACTGTCTTCGGCGCCTCTTAATATGGTCTTTGTTGTTACTGTTAACAGTGCTTCACTGCCTATTGGGCAAAATCACTCTGAGATTCCTCGTCAGACTCCTCTTACAAGAGTTCAAGTAAACAAACAGGTTCAACAGAGTTGGATAAGAGTGACATTGGTGTTAGTAGGGTAGGTTCAATTGAAACGTTAAAGAGATGTTTAGTATCACGAGCGCAAATACCACATACAAGGAAAGTATTTTAGTTGGTGGTGTTGAGTCTGGATAAGTAAGTTATGCTAGTGACTCTAGTCTACCCCTTGAAGAGCTATCCTCTTTAGCTATCTCAGCTGGTGGACTGTCAATAAATGGGTGCACAGGCCGAGATCTAAGGGATTTGTCTACCGACTTTATTTGGAGGTTATTTAGAGCTCCGTTTTGGCTACTGTGATGCCGGATCTCATCATAGTGCTTACGCAGATGCTTCCTTATGTTTCTAATGAACAAACCTTCATCCAACATATATCGGGTTGGGTGGTTAAGCCTATGGTAGTTTAATAGAAACTGTCTGCCAAGATTAACTAAGCGCCATCGCAGTTCCACTTTTGCAAAATATTGTCGGAAAAGCGCATGGCTCCGAGTTAGAACCTTATTGTGCTCTGACCGAAGAATGCGTAATATCGTCGAGAAGCTGATTGGGCCTTATCAGTATGATAAATACTAGGTTTATAGCCCTGGAGAAACCCAACATAAGGTAATCAGGTAAAAACAATCTCTTGGTCGATGCCATAATATGGCTTAGGTTGACTTCCCTGAAAAGCTTATACGACTATGCAGCGAAAGAAATTTAATGATAAGCTCTAGGAGCTTAATAAAGTTATAAACATAGTACAGCAAATTAATTCCCAAAGATTTGGCTGACTATATAAAAAAAGGTTTAGTTTTCTGTTACTCCATGCATTAACGATTATTTAATGCGTTATCGGCAAGCAAAACCACATACTCAATGTTACGATATTATTATCGATAGTTTTGCTGGGTTATTCCGCTAGAAGAAGAATTTCTTTCAAGACTTTTATTTCATTTCGAAAGTTTTTCTTTTGTCCTTCATCACAGTCATTCCTGTGCCAATTACAAAACTTGCTTCCTGCAGCATAAGTTTCATCTCTTACGCAGAAACTTTATAATCTTACTAACCGCTATGAACTGTTGCTGGCACCTGCATTCGCGTTGCAATCACTGGCACCTTCTTATGTATGTACCTACACTTTCGTATGTTTATGTACTTTGGCTAATAGTATTTTGCTCCTTTCGATTAATTCACTGTCGTTGCGTTGTTAGCTGCTTAATCTTGCGTTTTCCATCTTCAAGCAGTTCTCTCGGTCTACATGCGTTACCCTCTAGGTATTTTAATAACTAAAGTGAGAAATTTCTAGTTCAGAACAATTACATTTTCTCAACATAAACTTACATAAAATGAACCAAAATAAAAATCAAACTAAATAAATTAAAATAAATTAAAATAAAATAAAATAAAATAAAGTAAAATAAAATAAAATAAAACTAAATAACAAAAATAAAAAAAATAAAATAAAATAAAGTATAATAAAATAAAATAAAATAAAATAAATATAAAATAAAATAAAATAAAATAAAATAAAATAAAATAAAACTAAATAAAAAAAATAAAAAAAATAAAATAAAATATATTAAAATGAAATAAAATAAAATAAAAAAAATAAGATAAAATAGAATCAAATAAAATAACATAAAAAAATATATATAAAATAATATAAATTTTGCTTTTGAAATAAATTGTAGTTCTGAATTCATTACAAGGGCACCAGTTCATTGGTAGTGACTTTCCTACAGGGTCGTTTGCACTGTTCTAGCCGCAAACGCACAAACGCACACTTCACTTGGTCTTGCAAAATTTTAAATGATTTGCGTTTTTTAATTAGTTACAAAATCTACTTTTGTGTGATGTGAATTTCCATCGCATTACTGCTAGTAAAATCCCAAAGTTGGTGTTTTCTCACCGCTCATGTACAGCAACAAATGATTGGCATATATTTTTGCTTTGTTGTTGCAGCCATCTTAACACGCTCTTATAGTTGTAATTAAATTCTGTCGAATTTTTTCCCCAATCCTGCTTAAGACTCTTTACTAAAACTTTATATTTAATTTTTCACCTTACTTATTAAATCACATACAAATGTACATATGTACATGCATATTATGGCTGTTGCGAATGTTCAGTTTTAGAACATCATCGGATGTGTTTGCAACTGCATTTATTTCAACTCAATGTTTCCTAAGCTGTTTAGTTTACCATTTCATCATAATCTGTTTTATGTGTGCTTTGGTGAACATACAGAAAAGCTATGGGCCATACATCGTTGATATAGCACCCTGTGTAACTAAGTGGCTGACTTGAACTTGTCTTCCACATCTCTCATGCGAAGACCCCTTCAAAACGGAACCTTGTCTTTGTCTATCAGATCGTTAAGGACAACATATATAGCCTCGTAGGTCACCACAGTTGATGTTCGATATTTAGTTCGAAATTGTACTACAACTAGTCTAAAAATATTTGGAAAGTTGAACAGTGCGTTTTAACTCTTCCAAGACGGAGTTTTATCCAGGAAAAAAATTATGCAAAATATCCGACGTGAAGATCGAAATCCAAAAACGTATAATCATGTTTTTACTTAAAACTCAAAATAGATACTTAAATCTGTTTTTGAGAACTCTTACTTAACCAGTAGCATTCATTAGAAAGCAAATACAGAAGATCGTGTTTCAAAATCGATAGGGTGAGGTCTTAAGGATCTCACTACCCTGCTACTTACAACAGTCACTAGCTACTAGACACTGGCTAGTGCTTTCAAGAGATTGCTGTTATACGAACCCAATAACAACCTATAGTAAAAGGAGAACTCGACCTTCGTAGTTAGGCTTAAGTCAATTTGGCTCAACTTTGCTTTGATAAACTAATGTATTAAAATTTAAGAAAAATAGATTTTGTGCAGAAGGGGTTCAAATTGCTAGAAATGTGGAGAGTTTTGACGCAGGAAAATTATTTTCTCCATACATTTTGAAGCTTCAATTATAAGTTAAGTTCACGGTGATTCCCTCTTATAAGAGCCCCTTAGCTAACCGGGATACCACTGTATTGGGCTCATATACGTCTAAAACTAGAACACCAAGTTTTTTGGGCATAGCGTGGTTTTCCTTGACTTTTGCAGAGCCAAATGCTGGCAATCAAGGACAACACTTTTGGCTGAGTAATGGTTGTTTGAGCTTAGCCGCAGCAGAGTAGTTAAACAAGAAGTTTTCGACACTCTTGTAAAATTCTCTCTCGACATAGGAAAT
This sequence comes from Merzomyia westermanni, assembly GCA_949987695.1. Taxonomy (NCBI): domain Eukaryota; kingdom Metazoa; phylum Arthropoda; class Insecta; order Diptera; family Tephritidae; genus Merzomyia; species Merzomyia westermanni. The sequence continues at coordinate 201,338,632 of OX465288.1, forward strand.
AGGGCTCTATAAGTCACTTATTGTACCCGTCCTGCTGTATGTTACAGAAGCTTGGAGACTGAAAGCATATAATGAGAGGGTTCTGGGAGCTTTCGAGAGAAAGTTTCTTCGAAAGATTTATAAAAAACTTATGAGTAGCCGGCGACAAGTATCGAAGAAGATTCGGTGGCGAGTTGTAAAAGCTGTATGCAGACACCGACATAGCTCAACGAATTAAAACACAGCAGCTTCGTTGGATAGGCTATCTTTTGCGAATGAACAAAGATGCTCCGACGCAGAAGATCTTCTTATCGGCAACTGACAATAGAAGCTGAGGCAGAGGAAAGAAACTAGACAAAGTAGAGACCAACTTGGGATCCCGTGGGGTATCCAATTAGCCCTAATTGGCAGAGAGAAGAAACCACTGCCTATGTTAGTCGACTAAATCGTTTGTCGTATAACAAGCATTCAATAAAAATATGGCTACATACCTCTACAGAAAATCAAAATTTTCCACATTTTCCCGCACCTCACCATATATAACCCCTTAAAGAAAGAATATAGCTCGACACTCATGGCCATATCAGCTTAGTCACCCAGCAAGTGGGCCCCTGTGGAGATTGGCTGCTTGATGAGATACTATGACATAATCCCAAGTATTATTATACAAATTGTTAGTTGAGGTAATGCGACTAGCGCTTATGCCATATCAGCGATCAATGAAGCTCAGCTCAAGCTGTGTATACAGGTAGATAAAGAAGGTTTTACATCTGGCATTGATCACCTGATCTCTGATATATCAGTTTTTGTGGGTGTTGTTGTGAGAAAAACACTCCCTTAAGGTTAAGCGGATATGGGGTCTCATACCACCTCTAGCGTGCAAAGCGAAGCGCCATTGTTTAAGCGACAAAGGCTATAATTATTTTATTCGTTTATTTTATTTGCATTGCATGCCATTGTAGTTCGCAAGCAGCTTATGAAATATTCCAAAGATATATTTGATGTTTGCAATCCCAAATCGGGATTTTTGAAAGCGAGAATAAGGAGGCCAATTTCGCACTTATGCCCCAGAGCCACAAGTGCTCGCCCCCCAATTAATACATAAAAGGTGTAAATAACAAAATAATATACAAACATTAACTTAAAAAAACTACTCGCCCTTCATACAGCTTAGATCGCCATAAAAAGGGTTAGCCAATACAGCATAGTCTTGTTCCTATCCATTTATTCGAAAGTTCTTAATTTGCAAAAACCAAACAATCGCAACACTCCCAGCTATGTATTTACCTAACACAAGACCGTTGTTTGTTTTCTCTCTTAGCTTACTCATACACCACGAACATTTGGGCGTTGCATTGCACTTTTTCCTACCGCGCGTATCCTCCCAACGTGTACGCATTTGCTAAGCTCCAAAAAACATCTACTTAACTTCACTTTTGTTGGGATCGTTATTTCTTCATGTAACGGAACATTTTGTGATTTCAACCGCACTTCGCCGCAATCCCTCAGTGCACTTGGTAAATATCTAGTTTTTGCAAGAAAAAGTGTGGCTAATTAGTCGTAATCGTATTATACCATATGTTAAGAAATTTGTTGTGGTTAAGATGAATGCTTCTACTGCGCTGATTTGTGCATGTTTTTACAGACGAGTGCAAATTTTTGGCTTTTGGAAGAAAATTTACTATACGAATTAAGACTAATTTGACTAACTAGCGCAAGGTAACAAGGGAAATGGAAAAACTTTTGATTGAAGAAACGTCTTAGCAACAAGTTGTTTGAGGTAAGTTATATTATTATAATGATTTAGAAAATATGTAGAATTAGGTGGAATCGAGCTTAAGATGTTTGCTTTCTTAACCAAAATTTTATATAAAACTGTGTTGGCAAACAGGTTAAGTAATAATTTTGTTTTTCGAAAGTGGTGCTCAGACGTTTGTACATCTCTCGTTTGTGTGCCTGAAGCTGACCGTGACCCACTGCTACATTTTCACGATGGTACGCACATTACAAAGGCGCTTGGAGTCGTGTGGGATCCACAGTCAGCTGATTTCATATTTTCTCTTGCGCCAACGACGAATCACAAACAGGTAACAAAACACATCGCATTATCAACACCCTGCAGTTAACTGCCAAACTGGTTAGTAAACATTCTAGTTCATTAACTAGAATTTCGTTGTCTTATTCTTACCAGTTTAAGCGACTGGAACATTTCCGCTATTATAAGCAACAACAATCCTCTAAAACAAATTAGTATTCGAGCAGCAATCGTTCAGTTAACAACGCCGTCCTACATTTCAATTTTCTCCTCAACTAATATTCTGAGTGTTTCAGTATTCATTTAATTAAATTAAATATAAAACTTTCTAGCGAATAATATTTCTTATAGTAAAATTATAATCCTTTTGAGAATTTCGTGCAAGTCAACAAAATCACACTTATTTTTAGCGACGTCGCGACTGCATGACGGCGTATCAGCGACGCAAAAACGAGTAAGCAGTGCTCAAATGAAACCACGGAGAAAAGTCAAAACAAAACGACCATTTATCAAAGCAATTGGGTAAGTAAAAAAACATTTCTAATCAATTTAACCTTTCTAATAAAAATTTTTTTTTTTTAAATCACAAAATAAATATAGAATTGTTGCTATTTTTCAGTGTAGACATATTGTGAAATGCAGTTTTCATAAATAAAATAACAGTGAATCTCCAACGGAATCGTTTGAATCATTAAAATGGCGAGCAGAGACACATACGATAACAAGGTGGCTAAAAACATCACTTTTAAAAAAAATTCTGTTACTAAAAACTTTCACATTATGTACTAGAATTCCATACTCGAGTTACCTGCATGGTTATTTGCAAAGAACTCCTAACTTATAACTTCAACATAAAAAGCTAACCTTTTTTTTGAAAGATATTTTTACAAGTAAGGATTAGATTCTATCAGGGATTAATATTTCAATTTTAAAATTTTCCTCAAAATGTTTTAAGAAAATTTAAAGATTTCTGCCTGTGAAATCAATTTTAAAACTCATTGAAAAAAGGACTATTCAAAAAAGAAGAAAATTACTTTTTATAAAGGTTTCCAAGGGCGAAATTGCTATGAATAGCGACTATACTTTTATAAAACTTTGTTTCAATTGTTCAATATAGTGAAGTAATATTTATTTTGATAGACACATATTTTATATATGATGACTGAATTTTCATTAAAGTTGTTTGTAATGTTATTTCGCAATTTTCGTGTATTTTTCAACCCAAATTGAACTAATCTACTATGAAGTGGTACAGTAACTGGTATGATACTGATGCATAGGCTAACTAGTATGACGGCTGGTATGATACCGTTGTATGTACTGACTACTGGTACGATCCTGATGCAGAGACTGACTAGTATGCCACTTGGTATGGTGCTGATGCAGAAGCAGACAATTGCCTTCAGGCCTTTTTTGATGCTAGCGTAGCCGCATATGGTACATGTGTACATAAGAGTGGCGACATTGAAGACTCTTACCGTTCCGAAGCTCTAGTTATATGCAGCCTTACTACTTGCTGAATTATTAGATTCAATCCAACAGACAGAAATATTTCATTGCAGAATACACTGTTGGTCGGACTCGACCGTAGTTTTATCGTGGATACGGGAAGTCTTCGAACTTTAACATTTTCGTTTCGAACAGGGTCAGCCGTATACAAATGCTTACCAAGCGAACTTCATGACATCAGATTCCAACTGCGCTCAACCCAGCTGGTATCAATTCGGTTACAATTTTTTCTGGTTGATGGGCGAAAGACAGTAGCTTGTGTCGTCAATAAATTTGTAAGATGCTTTCGCCTAAGTCCAAAGGTTATCGAACACGTAATGGGTAATGTGCAACAACACAGAGTGCAGCCTGATAGACCATTCTTCATCATTTTTGGCAGCTCTAAAGCGATTCATTTCGATGCGGGAGAGACCGAAGGTAATCTCCCCAGTTTGGCGGTCTGTGGGAATCAGCAGTAAAGGTAGCTAAATTTTATTTCCAAGGTGTTGTTGGTCTCTCCGCTGTCACTTCTGAAGAGCTCCGTACTCTTGTATGTCAGGTATGCGCAAAAATCAATTTGCAAAAAAATTTATGCAATTTCGAATAATCCCAATGATTTGGAGGTTTTAACACCGACACATTTCCTAATCGGGGCTCCATTTTCCAAGCTTTCCGGTACCCAACTAAAAAAAAGGTGTGATTACCAAGTACTCGTGGAGTTTGATGTGTAAGCATGTGCATCCTCTACATAAATTTAATGTTTTTCCTTTCCTTTCCTTTCCTGTTCTTTTCTTTTCATTCCTTTCTTTTCCGTTCCTTTACTTTATTTTCCTTTCTTCTCCTTTCCTTTCCTTTCCATTCCTTTCCTTTCCATTCCTTTCTCTTCCTTTCCTTTCCTTTCCTTTCCTTTCTTTTCCTTTCCTTTCCTTTCCTTTCGTTCCCCTTCCCTTTCCTTACCTTTCGCTTCCGTTCCCTTATTTTCCTTTCCTTCTCGTTATCATACATAGTTCCTTTTTATTAATCTTATTTTATTTTATTTTATTTTATTTTACTTTGTTTTTATTTATTTTAATTTATGCCATATTAGTTAATTTTTTTGCATTTCGTTACATAAGTATAACCACAAAGATTACACAAACAAAACAAATTTACTACCGTCTTGTGTATTCTGAGCTAACATAAATTTAGCATAATCACTTATTTTGTGTTTGTAAACACTGTTTTATAAACGCAGTTGCCTTCGTCTTTTGCCTTCATCGTGTTTAGGCACGATTATCTAATTATATCAATCAGCAAAGCACTTGCATACACGCAAGCCTACATAATCAGAGCGTCACATACATATCAGCAAAGCAGTCAAACAAGATTTCTACACGCAAGGCACAGACAGAATTACGATTACAAGCAGCGACACGTCTTTGGTGTTAGCAGCCATAATTTTGAAAATGTGAAGAACTTCGTTTATTTGGGAACCAGCTTAAATACCAACAAGGGCTTCTTCGGACTGAGTAAGCAATTGAGAAATGAAGTCCTCTCTCGAAGAACAAAAATAATACTCAGTAAGTTACTTAACGTCTCCGTCCTGTTTTATGGTGCAGAATATTGGACATCTGTCGTCTCAAGGAGTATTCGAGTGAAGATTTAATGACGAGCTGTACACACTGACATAGATAATCGGCACCCGTCGGTGGGAGCAGAGGAAAAGAGATCACCAATCCGATTGAAAGACCAAATTAAGGCCGATTTACGTTCCCGTGGTGTTTCCAACGTCCGCCAGGTGGCAGATTGAAGCAATGACCGGCTATGCTTGACAGCCAAAATCGTTTAGAAAAGGAAGTTTATTCCGTTACAAAACATTTTTTATATGGACGAAACTATACTAAGTTGTACACTATAGCTGGGTACACGTGCGGCTACAAATGACTACTGAAAGTGTGAAATTAATTAAAAATATAATTGGTAAATTAATTAAATAATTATTAACAAGAAGTTTGCCTAAAAAATTCCAAACAAAATTATTATTAAATTTGCATGCAAAAAAATTTGCATAAAATATAAATTAGCGACTAAGTGAGTGGGAATAATGACATTTTCACTTATGATTCCAATACGCTTAGCTCATAATATTTTATTCAACACTAACGCATTTAATTAAAGCTGTGTTAGAGCTCTAGAACAATACAAAATATAGTGACGATACATTTTATATAACGGGACTAAGTTCTACTTTGAAATAGTAGTGAAGTACATTAGGCTAGAAGAAAGTGGGAAGGAATTCTGTCAGGCATAGGGATGACGACTTGGTAAACCGGGTAGAGGATCGTCCAACAACAATCTATTAACAATAGCTTTAACTTAAACCAATTAATGAAGCCATTGCAAAAATTATGATCATAACTATTCACATCGGGATCCACATCTTTGATACTGAAATACATGCGATCAGGGAACGCAAACAATGATTATTTTATTTTGCATGATAAAACTCATTACCACCCCAAAAACACATATTTCAACCATTAAATAACACATTCCTCCATTTAAAGTAGAATTTTTAATAACGTATCTTTAATGTCAAGAGCTTTACCAGTGAGAAGTTTGTAAGCTCAAATTTCTAAGACGAATTTCTGCATAGTTCAAGATATACGATCGATAGATAGCTACAGTATACGACAAAAGAAAAGCACTAAAACTCCGTTTCCTAAATATGATTAAATAAAATTCTATGTGCATTTTGTATATGTTTTTGTTGATGAAGATCACATATTAATTATTTGAAATACGTATGAAACAAAAAATTGTTTTTATGATCCATTAAAAAAAATTAATTGCACATTTCAAGTCTTGTTTTTCCTTAAATCTGTTGCAAAAACAAAAAATTCTCGGTAAACGTGTGAAACAATAACCACGCACATTTTGCATAGCCTTATTTAGTAGCCAGTGTTACAAACACTTTTCCATTCAACTGGTTCCCTAAGCACTGTACAGGGAGGAGCAATTGCACGAAAAACACCGAGTAGTAATGATCGAACAATCGTTCGTGTACTAAAATGATTTCTTCTTCTTTCCGTAAGAAGTTTTATGAAAGAATTTGTGATATCGACCTTATGTAGGACCATTTAAAGACGTGCCCTTTAAGACCGCTTACTTCACTTCGGAGCTTTAAAACCCCTTTGATTTCAGGTAGAATGGAAATAAGATTCCACTTAAGGAATTTCAAGATTCCACCCCTTCAAGAAAAGCTCACGAAACCCTTCCTGACCCGAATCTGATCATGCGGGATGCACAGCAAGAGACATTTTTTTAAGAAAATCCTTACAGACAGCAATATACAAACTTTCAAAGAAGAATAACCAATTTTGCTTCTATGTCAAAAGTAAAAAAATGTCTAGAGCATTTGGAGTAGTACAATACGGCGACGAGTCTTATTTGCTGTCAAATACCTATTTTTTGAGATATCATAACGCTCTCAAGCTTATTCCCAAGCCTAGAGAACAACGCTTACTCACCTTTACTGTACTTTCTGATCGGTGAAACACGATTGAGGCAGTGTAGGGGTTTGTGGACGTTTATCCGGCCATGGAGTGGGTCCAATTCATACGATATTCATAAAATCTTCATTCAATTTCTTGAGGGGGAAGTAATGCCATTAAGTAGGATCTATCAGGAAGACATAGCCATTTGCTTCGAAAAATAGTTTAGAGGTAATAATGTTGAGGCATTGTCGTGACCCGTGCTATTTCAACGAACAGAGAATATATAGAAAATTATGGATCCTTAAAATCCGGAGGAAAATTGCAGCAACAAAAGCTCTATTCGGACAAGTTGAGCTGGCGTTAAAAGTTATTTCCTAGGACATTTTACTTAAGTAATCAAAATCGCCCAGGCGGTTAGATGACCATTTAAAGAAGAAGAATATACTCAATGAAAACACTATGTGAACCTACCATAAAGAGCCACGGATAAGCAAAGAAATAAAGAAAAAAAAACCGGGTTTGCCAAATAGATAATTGCTGGTGCTTTAGTTTTGACGCTCCACTTTTTGAGTTCATCGGATTCTGTGTTCAAAATTTTTTTGGATGAGCTGGTAAACTACTTTTATTTATTCAAATTTATAGTACCTAATATGTATTATTCCTAAGTAAAAAGAAATGAACATTATAGAACTTGTACTTACGATTTTTTTGACTAAAATGTTGTAAAGGCCATTTTGGTGCTTAAGTTTTGTCGCACACTGTAGATGGACTAACTGAGGAAAGCACTGCGACCAGAAGGTCGAATGTGCTCTCTATGATACTTTGAGTTTTATTATGAAAAATTAAATAATACCTACCAATGCGTAAAAAAAATACAAATAATCATTGTTTGCGGTTCCTGCATGAAATTAAAATAACAACCAAATTATTAACAATCAAATACCATATAATTTTAACGATTTACACGGAATTAACAGAACTAAATTTCTGATTTTGGAGGAGTGAGCACAAATATAATTAGATTTTCAAACGCAGCCACACTTACGCTTGCTGACGCCTACAAACGTCTGTTGTGCGGTAACCATTCAAATGTTCGTACATATTTTTATATTAATGCCCTTTCCATGAAATATAAATAAAATATATATTTGCATAGTGTTTATTTGTTTGCTCATTAAATTAAGTGAAAACGTTTAATTAAAATACTTATTTCATACAAACATAAACATACATATATACGCAAGCATACAAGCTGTGAACTTATTTCCAAAAAGCCTTAATTTCAAGTCGAGGAGCTGCTTTTGTTATATCGTATTGTAAAATGATTGAATTTAGTTTAATTGAAATATTAACATTTTGTTATTTGAATGAAAATTTCAACTTCAAGCTTGTAAACTAATTAATTACGACATGTAAAATGTGGCTACAAAATAAGAATAAAATTACATAAATTATGAATTATATGCAAAAACGAGCGCCTAAAAGTATGCACCATAATAACACATTGAGTTCCATGTCGTACGAAAGCTTACGACACCTAATATTTCCTGGGGTGTCAAGGTATATTAACTTCATTCGCCTAACGGTTGTATGTAACTGCATAAACGAATCGAGATAGATATTGACTTATACATATCCAAATATTCAGGAGGAAAAGGTAAAATGGTTAAGCCATGACCGTCCGTCCGTCCGTCCGTCTGCTAACACGATAACTTGAGTAAATTTTGAGATATCTTAATGAAATTTGGTATGCAGATTCCTTGGTACTCATCTCCGAGCGCTATTTAAAGCGGGCGAAATCGTATGATAGCAACGCCCACTTTTTATGTGTATAGAATATTTTCGAATATACAAAAAAAAGTGATTATTCAGTACATAATACACTTATAAGGATAAACTTTGGTGGATACATTAACATTAAGGCAGAAAATAATTTCTTCAAGAAATGTTTTAAAATGCGCATGTCACCGCCCATTTTTGATTAAGTCAAACTTAGAAATATTATTAATCATAAATTAAAAACCGTTAGCGATACCGTTTAGCACACAGATTTGCATGAATACAAAGAATGTTGCGGGAAAAAATGGCCAAAATTGGTGAAGGTCAATGCCCACTTTTATATGAAAGATTTTAAAAAATATCATAGATATATTTAATAATTAACAGCTTTGCGTAAAATTGCTTTATATCATTTCTATTTCACTGCCTACTTCACTTTTCAAAGTGTCCGTGAACGAAGAAAGTCGAAAAATATAAATTTTCAAAATTTGTTTGTAAATTTGTTGTTTGTTTTATAATATATTAATCATTAGTCGGGACGAGTCAAAATTAATAAAAAAAAAGTATTTTTAATGAAAACGATCAGCTGTCTTCATAATACGAACTAAAAAGTACTAAAATATACCTTCTTAAATTGCGATGCCATAATAGACATACACTTGTGCTCATATAATTAAGCCATCTGTGAAAAATGCCAAAAAATTAAGTTTTTTTTTTCTCAAGAGGTACCTTATTTCAACTAACACTTACTTGGAGAACCATTTTTGAAGATAACTTCAGCCATTATTCATGGTAGCCACAAGTGGGCTACATGGGGCCGAAGTAATTTTTCCCATTCTTTCTTTATAATTTCCCATAAACCAGTCTTATTTCGGGGGTTTCTTCCCGCGACTGCCCTTTTGATAATGCCTCATAGGTTTATTATTTTGTTTAAGTCCGGGCTTTGCGCGGGACAACCCTAGAATACTGTTGGGGTCGTTATCTTGTTGGAAAATCAAAGCAAGCGATAGATTTCGAGAGTAATTTCCTTTTGAGTGGTCTGCTATAATATCTCCGTACATTTCGCTAGTAGTTTTTCCTTCAATTGGTACAATCGGACCTACTCCAGATGGGGTGAAGCATCCACATGCCATCACGGATGAGTCACCAAGTTTAACGATTTTTTTTTTTTGTGTACATGGGGTTCAGTTCCTGTAACAGCGGACGTCTAACATAAGGTCTATTATTATTTCCAAGCACATGAAACTTACTCGATACGATTAAATTTAATAATTTTCCATCTTTTTGGTGATACTTTCTATCAAATTCTAGCCTCCGGTTGATGTTTTTTTAGAAACATTTTGGTAACGTCGTGCGATACGTCTATTCAAGGATTTTTTCGCCTATCTCCGGAAGACTGTTTTGGACGATATTTTTGTATTCTTATACTGTTCTATATATGCCCGTATTTCCGTGTATGTCTTAAAAGGATCTAGTATACCCGAGTGAACTATTAGCCGATCGTCGTTCGGGGTCGTGTTTCTTGGTCATTTTCGGGGTACATCGGCAAAAGTTTTGTGTTTTTTAAAAGACTGTATTGCGTTTCACATTCTTCTTCTGGAAAAACCTAAAACTTCTGTTACTTTACGCACTTTTCTTACACTTCTGGAAACTCTCCCATATATTTCTCTCGTAAGCAGTTGAACTTATGTTTTTGGCCATTTGCTTAATTTTTTTGAAATAATCTCCTTAAGAACAGTTTAATTGATTAAACTTAAATTATTTTGGAGTAAGTGACCTCATCTTGTCTGCAGATCACAGTATTTTCTAAAATGGCTTAATTATGTGAGCACGGAAAAAAATGAAGGGCAAAAAAACTTCAAAATTTTCGCAAACGACAAAATTAAACTGGATTTCGTACACCTCTATAGACGTTGCAAAGATAATAAATAATTTTTGCACGCAAGAGATTCAAATTGCAAAATAACTTGAATGATTTTCTCTTTGAAATATTATTTTTCAGTACAGTGGCTTTATTGTATGAGCACAAGTGTATAATGTTCGTTTCCACCCGAACCTAGCAAAGTAGTATACGAGGTGTGTTAAAAAAGTCTCGCGAATTTTGTGTTTTTTCAAAAATTATTTATTTATTCATGAATATCTATTTTGTCCCCTTCAAAGTAATCCCCATGAGATTTTATACACTTGTGCCAACGGTTTTTCCAATCTTCGAAGCACTTCAAAAAATCATTTTTTGTATCTTGTTCAGCTCCTCCTTCGATGCCGTCTTTATCTCGTCAAGAGAAGCGTAACGTCGTCCTTTCATGGGCCTCTTCAGTTTAGGGAACAAGAAAAAGTCACAGGGGGCCAGATCTGGGGAATACGGTGGCTGCGGCATCATTAGTGTGTTGTTTTTGGCCAAAAAGTCGCGCACAAGCAACGTGCAGGGGCGTTATCGTGGTGCAAAAGCCAATTTTTGTTCTTCTTTGCACATCTTCTCGGCCTTCTGAGAGCATTTTGTACCACCGATAAACGTTGCTTCGGTCCAAGGTAGCTTCTCCGTATGCCACAGTCAACATTCGAAATGCATCCGCGCACTTAATTTCGTTTTTCACACAAAATTTGATACAGGTCCTTTGATCCATTTTTTGGATTAGGTAAAAATCGAAGACGATCCAAAACACGTGCAAGCAAAGCAGCTGTCAACAATTAACTGAACATTCAAAATGGCCGAGCTTGTCGGCATAAGTGAGAGACATGAGTACCAACATAACGCCACAAAAAATTCGAAATTCGAATATACGTGACCAGCGAAAATTCTAAATTCGCGATACGTTTTGAACACACCTCGCACTTCGATAAGTAAAAAACGGATGGTTCGAAAAACTTCCACAAAAAAACCTTTATTGAAATGATTATTTTGTATACTACGGTTCCTTATAAAAATATAAGTAAAGGTATGTCTTACTGTTTGTGGAAAAAAAATTTATTTTGTGCTGATTCACTTTACATTCAAAAATCAAAGCAGTTTCAATGAAGAAAACTCTTATAACTTTGAACTTAATCACTGTACTAAAAATAGTTGAGCAAAAAAATTATATAGTTCAAATTTATAAAATAAAGATACCAAGTCCACCATCTATATCTCATTTAGTATTCTATAAGAATGAGCACAATATCATCGACCAGTTAGTAAAATATATGTATCATACATTTTTTTAAGAACTAAAGTTTTGAGTTACATCAGTGCACAGTAAAATACTCGATATGCAATTCAACAATTCATGAGAATTGAGTATGCAGTTAACGCATGTGTGTGGCTATTTGCAAATTCCTGAAGTACCAGTAATCCAGCCCATGTACTGCATGTGTATACTCAAGCATTTGAAGCTGGGCGTGCTAGCACGTGTGCAATGCTCCTATGCATTTGTCACCTGTCTGTACGTGACGAGATTGTAAATGCATTAATACAAAAAGACCAAGTGCGCTTGATATGAAATTGATTAAAATGATTCAATTCGAAACCATTTATTGCAGATGTCGCCATTGTACGAAATCAGAGGTAAGTACTCACTTTGCGCGCCAAAAAATAAATAGAAATCATCATCCAAATATTTAGTATAGACTTAATGTTCAGCTGAAAACTTTACAACTTACAGCTTTCTCTAGAACTATCGATTGCTGGATAAATACTGAGAACAACAGGTATCATGAGAGGGAAACCGAGTGTTGGATGAGAGATAGAGGCAGAGAGGGATAGGAAAAGGGACATATAAAAAAAAAAGAATGAAAAGTAAGAAGAAGTGAAGAAGGGATAGAAAGACAACGAAATGGGAGTAGCAATAAGAATTGTAATAAAAATTATAGAAGAATTATGAGTCGGAATTGAAAGAATAGGAAACAAATTAATGGAAGATGACAAAAAAAGTATGAGGGAGAAGAAGATATAAAGTGTAAATGGAAATGTTTTAATTCCATAAAAACCAGCGTCAAAGTTAACTCTCCCCAAACATTTTCAATTTACTAAAAATGTATGCAGCATGTATTTAAGAAGGCTCTTTTGCGACCTTGAGAAGGTTTGAAATGGGGTGAATGAGTTTGATATAAAAATATTGGCCATTTAACTCCATTTCAGAATAACTTTTAATACATTTCTAAAAATCAGAATTACGTATTTGAATTAAAGTCCTGAGATTACTTTCACTTTTGTTTTTTGTGTGAAATTCTTCATTTTCAAAAGGAATTTTTAGGCATTTAAAAAAAAAAGTAAATACCCCTCCGTAAGAAAATCCTGGCTACGGCTCTACAAGAGGTAGCACAATTTTTGGGCAGACCACTAATTGCTAGCTTTGCTCCTGGTGTCGATAGTTTTTGAAAGAGTAGATAGAAAACTTAGGTGCTGCCAAAGCAAACAACTCTTATTACTATACCATACCAGCAGTTGTAGTGCCATCTTCTCAATTTCCACCACCAAACATTTTTCATTAATGAAACTTATATTTTTAAAGTTGCGATCATGGTTAAGCTTCGCGATTTATATTTTAAATATAATAATTTTGTCTAAATATGTGAGGGAAATGGTATTATTACTTTGATCCGATGTTTGTAAGTATGAGAAGCAGAAGGCTTGCAGCAATTAATAAGTGTACCAAAATAATTAGGATGATGAGCGATTTAGCCATGTCCGTCTGTCCATCTGTATGTCAGTCTGTTTGAATGCAAAACCGCCCCTCAGGTTAAAACATATCTGGCTTAACTTTGGTATGCGTTCGCCATTTGGTAATATATTAATCATTTGTCGGAACAAACAAGATCGGACCATTAAAAGACATAGCCACGATATAATCGATTGTTTCGGTAAACAGGTTTAAGTTTATATATCTTTCAAATTATTTGATTCTGAATAAAAAAAAAACTCAAATACCATCAAACCGTAGCATGGGTTAAACATATAATAACCATCTTCAAAACATAGTAAGACAAATGTACAAATACAAAAGTCCAGCATACATGACTTACACATAGACAGAATGTCTTAAAAACCTTCTTCACTTGTTTGCAGATAATAGCCTATGTGTAGACTACTGCGCTTTTAGATTAGAAGTGGGCTATTTCGATTCGGAAATAGCAACACCATTTTATATTGTTTCTTTTCTAGTAGCGACATCTATCCGCTGAAAAAAAAGGTACACACCTATCAGTATCTTCGACGTACTTCAAGGAAATTTTTTTACAGAGCTTTTTTTACAGATACTTTGAACCTGTTTTTTTCAATATTACAAAATCTGCACTTACACCCCTTTGCTTCTGACTTCCTCAATTATTAAACACGTCTTGAGCTCATAAATTTAACAAAATATTTTTCTCATATTTTTTTGGTTTGAAAGTCAAATGTGTACTCTAAACTGAAGCATATCTGTCAAACTTCAATTATGAGAATAGTATAGGTTATTATGAAACGTTTTATTGATCTAAATACAGTACAACTGTTTCCATTAAATTCTTGTACAGCTATTCTAATTCGCTTTAAGTTTCTTGCTGTCGAAAGCTAGGTGTTGTCTTCCTAGCTTTAATTAAGTGATATCGATGTTTCGTTTAAGATTTAATAGCTGGACTAAAATTGTGAGAGATATATTGAACTTAATTTAATTACAATAACAATGACTCCCTTTAACAATTGCAATGATGACTATGTATACATATATGTATATCAAAATCTAAAACCAATTTCTGTTTCCTTGTGTTATCCACTTCCCATCGCTCAACCATTACTTGACCACCTCGAGGCAAGTTGTATTCACTCTTGGCTGCTTTCTTGTCAACAATGCTGTTAATATGTGTTTAGCTTGTTGCATTTGTTGACATTATTATTGTTGCTATGTAGTAACATAAGTGGACATATACATACATATACGTACATTGTTAGCATCGTAAACAGTGTAAACTTAGTTAATTGACATTGGCTACACAATAACTTGATCACCAATGAAGGATCACCGTCTGTGGCTAGTTCCATGCTCTATTAATATTAATGGCATTTACTTAGATGAAGATACATACATACAAACACACATACAAACTTAGAGTAAATTTTTGAAAAAAAATAAATAAAACACTAACAAGACAACAACAATAAAACAACTTACTTAATAAGTAAAAATGTTTTCAATAATTCAGCATTAGTTGTAGTTAGTAGAAGAAGCAACTTTTAAAAATAATAAAAATAATTATCTTAACACATGCTATTAAATGAAGTAAGGTCACAGCAAATGAAAAATTCATTTGTGCGCTAGATATTTTCACGTGTAATTTATGTTCATTTTCCTTTGTCTCTTAAATTTTATTTCGCTGCACTCGCACGAAACGAAACAATTGTTCGCCTTGTGGATAATTGCTATAAACTGCTTGGCGCCTGACATGCTGCTGCAACTAAAACACTTTGTTGTCACTTGGGTATAGTCGCACACACACACACACAGGAAAGTTCAAGCAAACTCTGTGGGGAAGTCGGGAACTATGGAGTACAATTTCTGGTTCAGAACTAGCTATAAAATGGCTGATAAGAACTAGTGCGATATTAACTGGATTTTCGCTGCTTCGACAGCGGCAGTTGAGTAATCATTAAAAAGCATTTTAATTCGTATTTCTAAATATGTTTTAATTTTATATTGCTCTTTATTATTATATTTTGAATTTAAATTTATTTATTTATTTATTTGTTTAAACAAACAATGTGTTACACTTATAAGACTATGTCTCTTCATAGCGCATCAATAGATATATAAACACAATAACTTATGACTCTATACATATAATATAAAACTATCAATAAATAAAGGTACTAAAGTACACGTTTTATAAAAAGCGAAGGAAAACAGAAATATTATGAAGAGATGTTGGAGAGCTTAAGAAAGTAATGGAAATAAAAAGAAAGAGAAGAAAAGAAAACAAAAAAAAATATTAATTAGTACCAAAGTGTTTGTATATTTCTGTCTTGTAGTTACTGGCATTTAACTTGTTTTTTATTGTAATTGGAATCGCGTTCCAGAGTCTCACAACGTTAATGAAAAACATTCTAGCCGATGTCAAATACGTATACCTAGGAATAACTAAATTATGATGTATACTGGACTTGGTACGTTGTAACTTCTCGTATAAATATTTCGGGGATTTCATCTGCATCAATTTATATAAGAAAATGCAATTTCTTGCCGAAAGATAGCTGTCGATATTGCATCTTAAAATTTTATTCCTCCACAGGGAAATGTGATGAAACTTCTTTATAACGAGTTACATTGTTGAAGACAACATTAATTTTGTGGGACGAAATCGAGTCCATATTACTATATACAATTTCAGAGTAGGTGATGAGTAGTAAAATTAGTGGCTTTGCCAATTTGAGTCTGGTATTTTGTGGTGCATATACATTACTCACAACTTTGTTTATTTGGTCAGAACAGTTCAATTTAGAGTTAATGACAAATCCAAGATTTTTAATCTTCTCGGTAACCGACACAACAGTGTTACAAATAACCAGTTCGGAGATATCGTTAAGACTAATCACACTGTTACTAATACAAGGTGGCGCAAAAGTAATCCTCCTATCAGAAAATGCTATAAATTTTGCGATTGGTCCCTAAAGTCAGTTCTGTTTTGACATTTGTGTAGTAAACACATGCGAAATACACGTTAATAAACAATGTTACGCTACACTGCTCCAGAACGCGGAATATTGCTGACTATTTATTTGACCAATAATCGGTCGGGGCCAAACGGTTACTGTGAATGGTGAGCGCTACATAGCAATGATCAACGAGTTCTTTTTGCCGCAACTTGATGAATTGGGATTGGAAAACATGTGGTTCCAACAAGACGGTGCAACAGCACACACTGCACGTGCCACAACCGATATGCTGAACATCGGAAGCTTACTTTTGCGCCACTTTGTAGATAGGGCGCTCGACTTTGAAGCATTTAAACATCAACAGTTATCTTCCTTTTTTATTATTGCTGTTTCCGACAGGGTAGAAGTATGAATTTTTCTGGAACGATTTTCCGTTATCCCTTCTCAATTTTGTATGCCTAGCCCACTTCAACACCGCAGACAAATCAGTATTATTCTAAAATATAAATCCTCAACAAGACCAATACGACTGGACAAGTGTAGCTGAATATACGCATGCATATTCACATATCGACAAACAATAAATACATTATTGACAAACATACTGAACAATAATCATCCAAGCACAGACCCTTGAGGAACGCCGGAACTAATAGAACTCTCGAGAGAAGGTAGATCTCTAATTTTTATGTTCTGCGATCGTCCCACAAGATAACTAGATTTCAGCCTTACTGAGCTTTCCGAGAAACCAAACATATGTCTGAGTTTTTTACATAAAAAGTTATGATTGACTAGATCGAATGCCTTTGAAAAATCAAGCAGACAAAGAAGGGTTAAGTCACCAGTATCATATGAAATCCTAATATCATCTCATACTCGTATTCTTGTCATTAAAGTGGTGATAGCAGATAAGACGAAATCTGCCATCAAACACTCACATAACTTTGAGAGAGCCGGTAATATACTCACTGGTCTGTAATCACGATGGCTAGCAGCATTTCCCTGCTTTGCTATTGGGCGTATAATTGCTCTTTTCCACTCAGAAGGAAAACATGAAGTTGTGAAGCAGTGATTAATGATAGTACCCTAAATCCATAGCATTTGATTTAATTCTCATGAAGACCTTCGAAACATCATTTTTCAGTCACAGCAGTAAATTGGAATTTATCTATGAGATTATTATTAGCTCGAAAGCAGTTATAATTTGGAAGGGAAGTCACGCCACTTGCTGCACTAGTAAAATGCGTATTAAGTAAATAAGGGTTCAAATCACAATCTCGTGCTATCTTACCATGACCATTTGAATGTTTAAGGTAAGTATAGAATTTATTTGTAATTAAAAGCCAGCATAGTTTAATAAGCACGTTCATATATTTAGAATTTTGCGCTTGTCCATAACAATGGAAAATCGGGGTAAAGTCGTACTAGTATTAATGAGTTGAGCTTTGGTCTGGTTTGGAATCAACGAAAAAGTACCCATAAACTAACTAGATTCAAACTGTAGATATTAGAAATAGTTCCGAACAAGAGCAATAGTAGCAATAAACGGGCGACATCCAAACTGTCGAGGTTTTAACTAGTTTGGAACTGACGAAAATGTAATGCAGCGGGTGACAGTTTTTACCGCCTAGAACATCGCCATGTTAAATGCGCCAGTTTATTACATGCAAAAGAGATAGAAGGCGAACTAGTAGGTGCTCAGAAGGCACTAGTTCAGAAATAGAGATTTTTCCTACAGGGTATAAACGCTGCAATGAAACAGCAAACTAGTCAGAACACTAGTTTAAAAATAGAATTTTCAAACGCAGCTCAAACTTGTTTGAAAAACTCCAAATCTCTGTACTGAAGTGTCCAGAACTGAAAATTGGAAAACTTCTATTATAACTTATTTAAATTTGATGTTTCCAATGCCAGCACTTGTGCATGTGACCTAGCCAACGTAGGCCGTGTACTTAGCAAGAATACGCAATAACTTTTACTAAACAATTACCACTTAAAATGAATTCCTTTTTTTTGGTACATTCGGAACAAGTTTGGGTTTGGTATACTTCTCTTAACTGACATCTTGTAATATGCAGATGTTAAAAATACCAGTTGATTCCCAAATTATTTCTGACTGGTGTTTATACTAGTTTTAAAGTTGTTCACAACTAGTTCGTCTGACTGCAGGATATGAACTAGGGGTGTCCATACCGTCATCTCGTCCACTTTTAGGCGCTGCAATTTCTTTGTTACAGTCCCAGAATTTTCGATATCAGAAATACGTTACTAAAATTTAAACAACAGTATTTTATTTATGAAAACTATTTTTACTACAAAACTATTTTTTGCGAACACTTTACTGAAGTAGCGCGTTTTTCAAAAATATTTTAAAACATTAGGGATAATCTTTCACTCTGCCGTTGATACTAGAATTTTAAATGTAAATCTAAATCATCTCTAACAAAAACTTATTTAGCATGGATTTAAAACTTAAGAATAGAATACATATGCAAATTTCTTTTAATTTTAAACATTTTATAAAACAAAACATTCCTTGGTTTAAGAAATTTAAAAAAAAATTAAAAAAAAAAAAAATATATTAAAAATTCAATTAAGTATTTGCTATATTTTTGAAACATAAATAGCGCTTCAAACAACTTCGTTACTTTTTTGAATAACGAATACCGAATAGTGTGTCGGGATTTTTAAACTCAAAAAAATGATCATCACTTGTAAGAACACCTTCAATGTTGCATTGTTAACATGCCACGGTAGATCTTAACTTGTCTTGCTATCATCGCTTGGTCATTTGCTCAATTTATTCTGCTTCAAAATTGCTTTTATGCATCGCCTTCTGCGGCGTATTGTCCTTTTATGCAGCACGTTGCCTCAGTGACTTTACCTACTGTCCTTGACAACATCGCTTAACCCCAATACACAATTTAATCTTTTAACGTTCTTTTTTTTTTTTGTGTTAGCTAAAAACACAAATCCCATCAAAGGTTTTTAGCACGAAACGTGTAAAGCATTCGATGCATACTGACACCGATATCAACAAATATCCCTGTAAGAATTATATCTAGTTTTGGACTGATGCGTGTGTAGTGCATTCGGACGGAGCCCCTGATGCTTCGTTATAAATATATTTTACAAGCAATCCAATTTCGAATTTAAAATGGCGCTGTTCCCACTGCATTGCCATTTCTATTTTTCCTAATTACAACAAAATTCCACAGTTTAAGCTATGTTTTGTCTGTAAAATCTACTAAAGCTACTCTATTTGTCCAGTTCGTTTTCTTGTTTATTTACCCTAATCAAAGTCGGAATAGCCGTAAAGGTCTTGCAGGAAATTCAATTTCATACACAGCAGCGTCTAAATTATCTAAACATGGGTCTTCTGGTGGGATTTTAGGTTATCGTGGAAATCTGGTCTACAGTCGAACTACCATTTCTTCAGTCATAGCTTAAGTTCGTCTGCCTTTGCAGATACTTTTATCTATCGTGTGCTGGACCTTGAGCTCTGCAAATAAAACAAAATTTCACTGAAATTAACGAGGCTAACTTTTCTGGATGACGAGCATAGAAAACGTTGTTATTCCTACGATTTCCGACCATGTAGCTGTAATGAGCGATTCAATTGAAATCAAATCCTACGACGTAACCTTGACTAACAGATAGACTACACCCGAGTTCGAAAGACAATCAGCTGCCGCTTTGCACATTGAACTATGACAGGCCTAAGAGGGATATCGAAGGTTACAGAAGCTGCCTAGAACTACATTTATTTGATTGATCTATGAATTCCTTATCTTTTCCAACTGACTGATTATAGCGCGATCAATTAGGGTGCTCCCCTCGAACCTTGTGGTCGTGCTAACTTCCTCATCTATTCTCCAAACATTTTTAGGAGCTAACAGAGCCACCTGACTTTAAAGAAAGTAGTGGCTTTATTGGGGACTGCAAACTTGAGCAATCTTTCGAAGCACAATGACTGAGAGGTTATCTTTTGGGAGCTGAGGCTCGTAAGACGCGAAGAGGTGTGCGAGCTAGCTTTTCGGCCATTCACCATGCAGTCACACTGTTCCTAATCCGCAAGCTGCCACTGGTATCCTATTATATACAATATTCATTCACACAAAAGCCACTGATTTCCTACAGGAATGTCTAGGGCTTTTTTAGCTGACCTTGGGCTAAACGCCATATAAACTCAGGTAAGTAGCGGTCTGGACAAAAGAAGACAAAATGAAAAGACTGTATAAGCTGCGCTTCGCTTGTAAACCCTTTTTTTCACATACTAGGGGGAAAATGAGGGCCTGTCAGAGCACCGTTCAAAGAGCTATCACGGGATATTTCCTTATAACACCGAGATACCAGCTATATAGCTGAGCAAGAATGGACGGTGTTAAAGAGCACAGCGAATGTTAGCAGGCAGTTCTTGTTAAATTGGTGTAAACCGCAGAAACAAGCAATTGCTTGAATAAAACCCGCCTCCACGGAGTGTAAGGGTAATTTTAAGCACTATAACGGGGAAGACAAGAGTCAAACTATCTTCACTTCGATCTAGATTCTGCAATAAGCTAAGCTCCAACCTATCTAGACCGAACCGTGACATGCCGATTATTTGCCCGGCATGTGGTGTATTCCGAAATGACACCAATCATCTGTTTACCTGCTTGACATAGTAGACTTTTCTAACACCAACTTCACGCTATTCCAAACCTATGAAACTGGCCTTTTCAAGGGACTTTCGTTGGAAAATACTTTTTAAATTAACCCGAAACACCCTGGGGTTGCCATATGGCAACGCTAACAGAAGATGTTTTCAAATGACTATAACATTCAAAATAATGCAGACACCGTTACATAGATAACTAGCATTGCCTAAGGCCACCACGCCCCCATATAAAATATAATGACGCAATTTGTAGTTTACACATAAGTATACTATTTACAAGCAATCTCCTTAGAATTCAGAAATTTATTTTATAAAAATTCGTTTTTGAAGCTTATAAAAACTTTACATTAAAACTTTAATACTGAAAACGCTTACAAATCGCTTATTTTAGCAAGTATTTTTTAAGTTATATTCAAAGAAATGTTTGTTGGGTATCTTTTGAACAGGAGCGCCTACACAAACTTTTTAAGTAAAACTGGTTTGAATTAGAATATCATCACTTGACTCCATATGGAAATTAGAGGCACAAAGGCGAACCTTCTCAAGATATGATACGAAATGTTGTATTTTTCAATGATTTTAACAAAATAAAAAAACAACAAATTTTTGAGGAAATAATATAAGTGAATAAAATAAAAAAATGTTAGATTGTCGCAAGAGGAGAGAAATGGGTATTGAAAAGGGTTAAAACTTTTTGAATTTAGCCATGCAAAAGTGAGCGCGGAAGCGTAAAGTTAGTTGTGGATGACAAGCGGGAGAAAAAGGCACAAAAGGAATAAACAGGAAGGAAGAAGAAGAACAACATGTTGGCAGCATGTTTATCACTTCCTAAGCTGCCGCTGCTATTCTTGTTGCTAATGCTGCCAGCGCAGGGAAAACGGGCTAAAAAGGCATAAAAAATGTGGATCGTTCAGTTGGGTTAAGAGAATGTCGGCCTTGTAGGTATGGAATGATTGTATGTTAGTGCCTGTTGTCTGTGCTTATTCGTGTTGTTGTCATATTGTTTCCTTCCGATGTGTTGTTAAATGCCAATAACTCTAGTTACGAAAGCAAAACCACCAAAACATGGCCACAACAAGGGCGCGCATACGGACGAATGAAAAAAAAATGCCAGCAGGCAGTCAAATGAACAGACAAACCAAGCCAGCTGCGTTGCATGAGCAACAACAGGCGCAGCACTACCAACAGCATGATGCATATGTTACAATGAATACAGCCATGACCAAAAGCTAACAACAAAAGCATGCAACCTTCGAGTTGAAAGTTAAAAGTTGTTGCTAACACTGAGAAAAGTTTTGCAAAGCAAATGTGTGGTTGAAAAGGAAGTTTATTGTTGTTGTTGCAGTTGCAGTTGTGTGGAATATGCCGTTAAAGGCAAGCAACACAATAGGCGACAGCAATAAAATATTTTATTAGTAGTTTGGTGTGAAAGATTCATAAAATACAATGCCCACACAAACACACACACACTCCCTTATGTTTGTGTGTTTGTGTGTGTGTATAGGGCACACACTTGTTAACTCTTTGCATGTATTTTACTAGACCAAAGCGCGTTGATCGAAAAGTTACTCGAAAAGTTTTTTACAAAAGGCGACATTAGCGCCACTTTAAGCACAAAATACTACAATGTGGCAACGCCGGCATAACCTCTTCTAACAAGAGGCGTGTGAGCGGAAGTGTAGTCTCGATTTTGTATAAGTATTATTTGTAATGCTTTTAATAAAACTCATAAATGAAAATTAAACTCGAGCTAAAAGCGAAACAAAGTTAGTTTGTATGGCGAAGATAAATGGTGGAGAATCAGTGTGTGTGTGATTGAATGAGATAAGTGTGGTTGAAAGGCCATCCCATATTAATAGTAGCACTTATATTAAACATTTTTATAATTTATTTTTCTTTAAAGGAATGACCTTCTTGTCGAAGCGAGAGTCGAATATAATTTTTCCAAGATGTTAAAGGACTAGTTGTCAGTTTATCGTGTACGCTGATGTCATTGCTTTAACTTCGAAACGGCAATCATCTTCAAACTCTAGCCTAGCTACTTTATACTGCATTAAACCTCATGTGAAGAAAGGTCAAACCGCTTCAAAGTTAGTCCATTCGAAACTTGCAGCGTTCTTTCCTCAAAGCGATACGGAAACCCGTATTTTAGACCACTAATATGTCGCGGTGGTAGGTAGTTAGAGAGCTGAGCGGCCCCGGTTCAACCAAATGGGTTAGAGAAAGTTTTTTTCAAAAACGAAAAGCTTCTATTCAAAAATTCATCCACCTCAGCTGTCACAGTCTATATAAAATATAACATCTTGTATGTAGGTCAAAATAGAAATATAAATTGAAAAAGAAGTGCACTCTTCGTCTCCTCGGAAGTAAATTGAGCAAAATTATTATTACGGTTGTTACTCTTAAACTTTCGTCAGAGGCGGAATACTTCATCATTATTTTAAACAATACACAATAGTATATATATTAGACTGGGTCGATTTATTAACCGATATCGCGCCATCGATTTTTCGATAGGTTTTGGGCTCAGGAAAAAAAGTTCCACTACGATACCCAAAAAAATAATATTCGAGCCCTCGAAAATTCTTTTTTTTGACTTTTTTCGACCTTGATTTTTAAGTTTTTTTTCAAAACTAAAAAAATTCCGTTTGATTTTAAAATTTTCATGTATACCCTGTCTGACCCAAAAATGTCCGCTCAAAATGTTAGCGATAACAGTTTTTTGAAAAAAAAGTTGTTGGGGGTTTTGAGGAGTGTTTTTGGGTATTTTGCGAATTTTTCGCATAATCTTACTTACCACTCAGATAGATAGAGCACCGAGATAGTGGTCGATATAAGAAGGAATAATTAAAATGCAGTCAGGTGGCAAATCTAGGCGGCAATCCTACTTAAAAATATTCTGGTTGGTATACGGCCTCAAATACCTTCCGTTTGATACACATATTGCCATATATTGCTTAATATTTAAAAAAAAATCGGAAAGGTGGCAACCCTCTAAGCTTCCTTTACTGGCAACATCCAAGTAGGAAATCTTAGAAGGAAGCATGCTATCAATCTACCAAATTTCATCGAAATCGGCTTAGCCGTTTTCGAGATAGTGTTCGATATCTGAAGGAAATCGAAAATACTTTGGTGGGTATACGGCCTAAAATACCTTTCATTTGATACCCATATATTGCTTAATATTTAAAAAAAATTGATATGGGTGGCAGCCCTGTGAACCACCCCAAGTGGCAACACCAAAGTAGAAAATCTTAAAACAAAGGATACTACCCATATACCAAATTTCATCCAAATCGGTTAAGTCGTTCCTGAGATAGTAGTGGATATACAAATATACAACTATACAAATATACAAATATACAAGAATAACTCGTTAAAGAATAAAGTTATAAGATACATATAATGGTTACATAGAATGATGCCATACAAAGCAAATTTGATACACGCACCCACGGCGGTTGCCATTTCCAACTTTGATTGGGTCAAAAATTTTAATTTTGAATTATATGAAAAAGCCGGCCATGAATAACTCGCGAAAACTCCAAGAAATTTAAAAAAAAAATATTTGTTCACAGAATTTTAAGAGTATTTTGGAATATGCAGTTTTGTAGGCCCTTAAATTTTAGTATAATAAGGTGTTAAACTTAAGTTCGTGACACATTTTGCTGATTTTTGGCAACTTTTTTTTTTCTTGCGGACTTCTGTATTTGGCTCCATACAAGTTTATGAACGCAATTTATTTTATATAAAAGCAAACACTAAAAAATAAATAAAAACCTTCTTATACTAAAATTTAAAGGCCTATAAAACTGTATGCTCTGGCAATTCTAAAAATTCTGTGAAAAAAAATTTTAAACTTGAATAAATTTTGTGGAATTTTCGCGAATTTTTAGTACATTTTTAAAACAAAATTCATAGCTCTTGCATTAGGCATTCATGTGTTATAAAGTCTTTGTTAATATAATTTTATTAAGTCCAAAATTTGTGAGAATCGCACAAAGCGACTGTACCAATATTTATGTCCGGCACTGTATCAAATGAAAATTCTTATTAACAACAAAGAACTAAAAAAAAATGCCTCAATAAATTCCAACATAATTCCATATGCAAATAAACGTATCATTAATAAACTTTTCGTTTGCTGATTCATTTTTGTATTTTCCGCATATTAGATATTCCATGCCTATACATTTATTCCAATTCGTAAAACCAAAATATACTTACACTTGAAATATAATATGCATATAAAGGACAAATTACGTATTCGCATGCAAATGAATACACTCAAGTAAGAACTTATTTCTACTGGCAAGAGCGGAGCAAAATTCCTGGGGGTCACTCAATCATAAGGAAAAGTAAGTGTTTAATAAGCAATCAATTTGAGCTAAATGTATATGAACTTTGATCTAGTTGAGTGGCAAAAAAAAACATGCAAAAGCAAAGAAAAAATCTAAAGCACAAAAAGATGGAAAACACATGGGCCCAGGGCGTATAATTCACATACTTTATTTATTTATTATTTATTTAAGCGAATTTCCATAAAAGCACAAGTAAAGTGTGCAAAAGCTGCTATCTTAGGGCTTCCATGTACGATAAATCTCATTAAAGTTTTTCAAGGTAGGAGTTGTTAAAATTATGTAGCAAAGGTGTTTATAGAATTTGGTAAGATGGTCGTTTTTTCCCTTGGTTACTTATAAATTCTCAATTTATTTACCTAAAAACTTGTCACATTTCAGCCAGCACTTGATTGCGCAACAAAGTGTACTTGGAAGACATAGCAGTAACTTGGGTGTCCCAACTGACGCATTAACAGTTTATGGTAGTGTCTTTTTTTTTCTTTTTTTTTTAATATTTACTTCCACTGAAGTGGCTTCTTTTAAGTTACTCATACGCCATGCGCTGAGCCCATGTAACTTAAGTTCGAGTGTGGTAAGTATGAATATGAAAAAGCATACTAAGTTGTATGTTTCGACTAAATTGTTTTGCTTTTGTTTTTTTCTAACGGTTTGATATTTTGTTATTTTTGCCCTTATTTATACTTTTAGTTGATTTTTTTATTTTTTTTTCCTTGCTGTTTTGCATATTTAATCAATCACTTGGGG
Source organism: Merzomyia westermanni (assembly GCA_949987695.1). Taxonomy (NCBI): domain Eukaryota; kingdom Metazoa; phylum Arthropoda; class Insecta; order Diptera; family Tephritidae; genus Merzomyia; species Merzomyia westermanni. The sequence goes on from OX465288.1 coordinate 201,364,754, forward strand.
CAAAAGAGAATTTATTATCACTCAAAGGTTGTTACTGAGATTTTATTACATCTCTTTGCCTGTTTTTAACTTTTACACATAAATATTATGCTTATGTAAAATTTGTGTATTAAACTTTTATGTTATTTTCTGGGGTTAAATGGAGTTAATAAATGAGGGTTTGACGTGAGTGAAATTTGCGTTTTGCGGTCGTTTTGAGCTTAAATAATCGGCACTTATATTTTATGTGTATGTTTATTTGGCTCCTTTGTACAAGTTATTGCGATATCGTTTTTAGGAAAAGTTAGAAGAACACCAAACTCTCAAAAGCGCCTAAGTAAAATATTTGGACTTTTGAAGTAACAACTCGATACTTGGTAAAGTATGAACACCACAATAAAAGCTTTTCTGATCAACTAGAAAAAGCTTTTTATAAGCGCATTTTCGAGACAACGCCCCCCTAGTCATTATTTAATTTTAACTTTAACTTTAACTTTAACTTTAACTTTAACTTTAACTTTAACTTTAACTTTAACTTTAACTTTAACTTTAACTTTAACTTTAACTTTAACTTTAACTTTAACTTTAACTTTAACTTTAACTTTAACTTTAACTTTAACTTTAACTTTAACTTTAACTTTAACTTTAACTTTAACTTTAACTTTAACTTTAACTTTAACTTTAACTTTAACTTTAACTTTAACTTTAACCTTAACTTTAACTTTAACTTTAACTTTAACTTTAACTTTAACTTTAACTTTAACTTTAACTTTAACTTTAACTTTAACTTTAACTTTAACTTTAACTTTAACTTTAACTTTAACTTTAACTTTAACTTTAACTTTAACTTTAACTTTAACTTTAACTTTAACTTTAACTTTAACTTTAACTTTAACTTTAACTTTAACTTTAACTTTAACTTTAACTTTAACTTTAACTTTAACTTTAACTTTAACTTTAACTTTAACTTTAACTTTAACTTTAACTTTAACTTTAACTTTAACTTTAACTTTAACTTTAACTTTAACTTTAACTTTAACTTTAACTTTAACTTTAACTTTAACTTTAACTTTAACTTTAACTTTAACTTTAACTTTAACTTTAACTTTAACTTTAACTTTAACTTTAACTTTAACTTTAACTTTAACTTTAACTTTAACTTTAACTTTAACTTTAACTTTAACTTTAACTTTAACTTTAACTTTAACTTTAACTTTAACTTTAACTTTAACTTTAACTTTAACTTTAACTTTAACTTTAACTTTAACTTTAACTTTAACTTTAACTTTAACTTTAACTTTAACTTTAACTTTAACTTTAACTTTAACTTTAACTTTAACTTTAACTTTAACTTTAACTTTAACTTTAACTTTAACTTTAACTTTAACTTTAACTTTAACTTTAACTTTAACTTTAACTTTAACTTTAACTTTAACTTTAACTTTAACTTTAACTTTAACTTTAACTTTAACTTTAACTTTAACTTTAACTTTAACTTTAACTTTAACTTTAACTTTAACTTTAACTTTAACTTCAACTTTAACTTTAACTTTAACTTTAACTTTAACTTTAACTTTAACTTTAACTTTAACTTTAACTTTAACTTTAACTTTAACTTTAACTTTAACTTTAACTTTAACTTTAACTTTAACTTTAACTTTAACTTTAACTTTAACTTTAACTTTAACTTTAACTTTAACTTTAAAAGCCTGTTACTTGCGGTCCTTTTTAATTCTGCTCATGTGTTTCTCGCAATAATTGTCGTTTGAGGAATACTAAATTAGGTTAAAGCTTGCTAATATTCACATCTGTATTTCGGTTCAATGAAAACAGCTCACATAAAAACTTTTTTTTACTTCAATAATATTAAAGCGAACTAACCAAGCGAAAATATTGCACACAAGCATTTTTGTTGCAATCCCAGTGGTATTCGCAAGCTTTCCGAGTAACCTCTGGGTATAGCAGTGACAGCATTGAATGAGCATGGCTTCGACTAGAAAAAATAAATAAAAATAAATAAAATGTGCGTCAAAGCATTTTATGTGATTCCCTTGCGGGTCCGAATGCTAGAGCAAGAGTGCGAAAGGATTGCCGCTGAATGGTTGAGCTGGTGAGCAGCTTAAATGAAAACAAGTGTTGGAGTTGAAGCCGAACACAAAATTTAATAGAAAATCGCTGCGACTTTTATTTTTATTGTTCGGTATGTATATGTGGCCTGTAGGAAAATGATAACATGGCTGTTCACCCAGTATTAATTTCTCAGCAGGGTATTAATGGTTGTAAATGTTTGTATATGTTTGAATTTTTTGTTTCTGTTGTTTTTTTATGTTGATGCCTTGCGTTTGCTTCCTTTATTAGTTCTGTCTTTCGGACACATCGCTGCCTTCTATAGTTTCGAAACACGAGTTTTATGAACACCAAGTATAGAGGTCAGGGGATGTAAAATGTTGGTCAAATATAGTCATATTAAACAAACATTTTAGCAAAAATGAAATGTAACAGGGTCCCCTTATGAAAAAAAATTTAATTGGTTGGTGGTATGAAGAAATTGTTTATGTTTTGCAAGGTCACCCTGTGTCAACTATTTTATTCACAAACCATAGTATACTATGGTATGGTATGGTATATATCTTGGAGTAACCAATGTCGCAAACACAACCATAGATACCTATTGTGATTTGAAAATGTTAAAATGACGTCTTCGTTATTTATTAAGCCAATTAGTATAAATCTTATAGGCTAAGTAGACATATATAGAGTAGTATGCAATCTAATAACTAACATAGTACTTAAGTTCTTTACTTAATAAAATACTCAAAAATTAATCTTTCGAACCAGAAAACTCTATATGCATTAATTTGAAAATTCGGTTGAACTCAGTCTAGGTTCTCGTAATTGGACCATTACGCGCATAAAGAGCCTTAAGAAGACCAATATTGAAGAACTCCGGAGTACGGAGAGCTCTAGGCGGTATATTAATTAAAATCCTGTCAAGAAGTAGAGGGTAGTCAACAGCTGCTATTCTGCAATGATTTTAAGTTGACTAACGAGCAGCGGGCTTCATAAGCTGGTATAGGGTCCGAGGAGTGTAGGTTGCGAAAGGAAAAACGTAGGAATACTTTCTGGATCCGTTCAATTCTTACAATTACAGACGGAAGTAGTCGCAATGAGTCTGTCTGCAGAAAAATTATCTGCGCTTATGGAGAGATTAAACTGCCCACCGCCAAGCAACAATGTCCGACTAGCCTGGTTTGCAGGGTCTCTAGGGGTGAACAACTCTCCTGAAACCGTGGACCACCTCAGCAGAGAAGCCGCAGCAATAAATCCCATAAATAGTTAGATACTGACATTTATATAGTAAATAGATACAGCTGTGTTCAATATAATAGTTGTGGAATTAAAATGAATATTTAATCTTAAAATTTTTTGGCAGCACTTCTAGAGAATTTTGGAGTAAGCATTTTTGTAGACTAAAAAATTTTAGCATAACATTGTACAAATTAGAAACACCTCAAAATTTCCCTGAATTTTTTGAATTTTTTTTTGTCAAGGATCTTAAGTATTTTTTTTCCATATAAATGTTTCTTTTTATAAGGTTTTTGTTATGGAATTCGCTACATTTTAAATGAATTACTAAAAACACAGCTTCTTTTTATTTCGTTGAACGATATTCATTTTAATTTCAATGCTATTATATTGAACACAGCTGCATATACATACTAGGGTGGGTCGATTTCGATGGACGAAAGTTAACCGATAAGGCGCCATCGATTTTTCGATAGGTTTTTGGGCTCAGGAAAACTTGTTTTGGTCGAAAAATCGACTTTTCCAAAACCAGAAAATAAAATGTTTTTTCAAAAAACTGTTATCGCCAACGTTTTTAGCGGACATTTTTGGGTCGGACAGGGCATACATGAAAATTTTAAAATCAAATGAAATTTTTTTTAGTAGGTCATGAAAAAAACCTTAAAAATCAAAGTCGAAAAAAGTCAAAAAAATGAAATTTAGCAGGCTCGAAAATCATTTTTTTTGGTATGCGTAGTGGAACTTTTTTTTCCTAAGCCCAAAACCCATCGAAAAATCGATAGCGCGATATCGGTTAATAAATCGACCCAGTCTAATGCAAGGTGGCGCAAAAGTAAGCTTTCGATGTTCAGCATATCGGTTGTGGCACGTGCAGTGTGTGCTGTTGCACCGTCTTGTTGAAACCACATGTTTTCCAATCCTAATTCATCAAGTTGCGGCAAAAAGAACTCGTTGATCATTGCTCTGTAGCGCTCACCATTCACAGTAACCGTTTGGCCCCGACCGATTATTGGTCAAATAAATAGTCAGCAATATTCCGCGTTCTGGAGCAGTGTAGCGTAACATTGTTTATTAACGTGTATTTCGCATGTGTTTACTACACAAATGTCAAAACAGAACTGACTTTAGGGGCCAATCGCAAAATTTATAGCATTTTCTGATAGGAGGATTACTTTTGCGCCACCCTGTACATACATATGATTGCTACCTAATTTTTCTATTCTATATGCATATATATTTAACGTTTTTATACATACAAATAAACGCATAAAATGTAAAAGTCTCAATTACTCTCCCAGCGGGATTTTTCCTTTTAATACAAAGTTTTATCAACAACAACAAGAAGCTCATAAAATATGTTTCATCTTCCTGTGTGCACCAAAATGCTGTCGCTCCATCACCAACAGAGCAATAGCTGTAATGGTTGCCACAGACTTATATATATATATATAGATAGTATGTAAGCATCTAGCAGCAGCAACAACAACAACCTCATTCTTTTTTGATGATTTGCAGCAGCTACGCTTTTGTTGTTTCGCATCATTTGCCCACAGCATGGCCGCTAGATATTGTAGCTAGAGCTTCTGCCATTTGAGTAAAGTATCTACTCGTGAGCTTCGTTTTTGTTGTTTTAATGCTCTCTGCTTCCGTGGTTTTTTGGTTTTTCTTTTTAGTTTGTTTTGGCGCTTCTTTATTTTAACGCTTTACGCTACTTTGCTTGCCTCAGATGCAGTGTCCTGCGGATGCGCCTGCTAGTAACAGATTTAAATTTTTATTTTTTCTATTTCGTTTTTCTTTTTTGTTCATTTTTTGACAATTTCCACTTTGTTCCCACCCCATCTCTTGTCTAGCTATATGCGCTTGTTTGTTACAACAGCTCATTCGTTTAAGAAATTTTCAGCAATTTTGTTTATAGCCAATTTAGTTGTTGTGCAGTTATGCGCTGAAGCCAATGTTGCTAGCCATCGCCTGCAGAGAATGCCAAGCCAACGCAATTCAGTGCTTTAGAGGAGCTCGTGTAAAAAAATTGCACCTCTACCCTTGTTAATGTGTTAACGCTTATGCGCCGGAGTATCTGTGGGAGCTTTTGCTTGGATTAACAGAAGAATTACTTTGAAATAACCGTAAAACCGGGCTATCATAACAAAACTTACCCACAGGTAAAGATTGAACATCAAAATATTGTTAAGAAAGCAGCTTTCTTGTTAGTCATTTGGGTTTTTAAAAGGAAGCAAGTTGGAAGGAGAGAGGAGCAACACTGGCCAGGCCACTCTGTCATAACTGGTTTAATAGATTGATGTCTGATGTAGTCAGCAGCGCCTGCCTACTATGAAGTGTTGGTAGCGGCTTGAATTGGGATTTGTCACAAAAAAACAGAAGAATATCTGCGAAGCTGAGGGTGTGTGCAGAAGCAAACGAAAGTGAGGAAACTTTCCGAAATCGGCCCCTAGTCGGTGGCATAATTCTTTTTGCCGCTTTGAAGACTTTGGTAACTTCCTCAATTTTTCACAAGCAACGTACTGCAAGCATCACGATGTAACCTACCCCCACGAGCTAGAAATTTCTGCTAGTAAGGCAAACATAATTGTAAATTTACAATGCTTTCTATAATCTCACTTAATGTACACATACCTATTAAATTCGATTAGTAATTAGTAATCAATTAATTAGGCTGCTTTTTTAATTGGTAATGATTGTTTCGCTGTTTTTCAATAAAAGGTAATTATTAATTGATTACGATTAGAAAAAATCAAATAAAAACAAAAATAATCAAAAAAAATTGATTTGATTACTTTGGATTACTTTTGTATTTTTTAAATATTTTTTGTTTTTTTTTTTTGATTTTTTCAGTATTGTTGATGTGTTAATTTATGTGATTCCACTGAAAAAAATCATAAATAATCAAAAACAGAATCAAAGATAATCAAAAGTAGCCAATAATTTTTTGATTATTTCTTATTATTATTTTTTTAAATCCTAAAAAATCATGATTTTGTTTTTGATAATTTATTTAATTAATTGGAAAATAAAGATCAAAAATTTAAAGTAATTGGTAATCAAATATTAAATGGATACTCAAGGAATTAATTAATCAAACCGGTAATCATTAGGATTAGTAATCATTATTAAACAGGTCTGAATATAGCCAAGCGGTTTAAAGTTCATATTATTTGTTTTCTCAGTATAAAGTATACAACTGGTAGAAGCAAAAAGATTAAAACAATTTCAAAATTTTATAAGAAAAAACATACAAATTGGGGCCAGGTGCAATAAAGCCATAGGCAATAAAGCCATATGGCCTTATTTCTCAACATATTGAGAACCAGAGCTGGGGAACTTAGAATTACGATTACATTTCAATTACGATTACTGTAATTGTAATCCCTACATTCATACGATTACAATTACAGTAATCGTTATCATATTTTTGTTAGATTACTATTACAGTAATTGAAATTTTTATGATTACGATTACTGTAATTATTATCCTGTGAACTTTACGATTACGATTACTGTAATTGTAATCTTGAAATGTGGAGGATTACGATTACTGTAATCGTAATCATGCAAATTGTGATTACGATTTCAGGTTAACATTGTATCGGAATATTTGGAACTCAGTATGAAACATACAGACCTATGAAATAAATCCGCAACACCTATAATGCATACAGCTCAAAATTTGTTATAATGACCATTTGAAACTAACAAATTATTCAGTTGTTTTTAGATCTAAATCATTTAATTATAATTTATGTAAAAAAAAGTGCTTTCTCCAATTAGATGGAACTTCAGGTACTATTTTTAATCCAGATCGAAATTCAAAGTATTATATTAGTATATTACAATAAATCAACGCAAATTCCTAGCCTAGGATCATTTTGTTGTATAAAAATTCATATTTGCTTTAAGCAAGACTAATCTTTCGAAATTAGGGTCCGATAGAGCATGGCGTCGTGGATTGTTTACAACTCCAGCAAAAGAAAAGAGCCGCTCTACTGGAGCAAATGATGTTAACGGCGTATTGTATTGCAAAGAAGCTCTTTTTAATAGAGGGTACTTTTACCAAATGTCGTCCCCAGATTCTGGATCATTTAAATATTGAAAGAACTGTTGCGCAATTCGGCTCGAGTGGAAAGATTCCTCGTTGGTATTATTTTTAATCTGGGATTCAATTTGATCTGTATGCAATATTAAAAACAAAATCAGATATGAAAAGAACTGCTTAGTGTGTTTTCGTAAGCTTACCATCAAATTCATAAAAACCTTTGTTTGTGTCAGATTCAAGTAAATATATTGCAACTGTCAGTATCAACCACTGTAATAGTTTCGACAAGTCTTATTACCAAGTTGTAAATGCCTTGTTCATTATACTTGGGTTCCCCTTTATTCCAAGTGTTGAACGATCTCATTTTGATGTTGTTATTAATTTACCCGGCGAATTAGTACAATTCTTTAATGCATAATTCCATATTTTATTAGGTTGATAAAACTGCTGACGATTACCACGATGCCAAATTTTACCCAAGTATTGGCACCGTAGTATCGTCCAATTACTAATACTGTCACTATTAATAGTAAGAGGAAACACATTTACTTATGTTAGTAACAGAGGTGGTTAGTCGGGATCATTGCTGAACCAAATAGAGTTTCTTTCAAGACTACGTTTTCCTTTTGCAACAAATTTAGGTAGTATTTCAAATCTATAAACAAATATATGGGTGCCCGTCCGAGGGCTTCATATTTTAGGCATTTTTTTTTTTCGTAATCAACATTTTCATAATTACGATTACTGTCATTGTAATCATAAAAACTTTACGACTACGATTACTGTAAGCGTAATCATTAAATTAACGATTACGATTACAGTAATTGTAATCCTTACATTTTTTAGGATTAAAATTACAGTAATCGTAATCGTAAATTTTATGATTAGAATTACAGTAATCGTAATCGTAAAGTGTTTATAATTACAATTACAGTAATCGTAATCATGCTAGTTTTGGATAACGATTACAGTAATCGTCGTCGTAAAATTTTTATAATTACAATTACAGTAATCGTAATCATAAGTAATCAAAATGTAATCGTAATCCTAACCTCCCCATCTCTGTTGAGAACTGAGTCCATATTAATCAATATGGCATTATATCCACTGCTTGAAATATTTAATGTGAAATAAGGCCATAGAAGTTTGAGAAATAAGGCCATATAATCAATCAGAAAAAGTCGCACGTTTAGTCCTCTTAATTTGGCATTTATTAAAAAAAGCACCGCAGGCCAAAATTTGGAAGAAAAAATCGGGCGATTTTCAATTCCAAATTTAAATTTTTTATTATGATAAGAATTTAAAATATTAAATCCTATTAATTTGAGATTTATTAAAAAAAAAACGATTTTTAATTCCAAATTTTCATTTTTATTATGATACAAATTTAAAATATTTAGAGAGAACGCTGACGGGAGAGTAGTAACGCCGAAATAGGGGTGGGTGCTGCGAGCCAAAGTGAAAAAACGTCAAAGAGGCAAAATTTACTTTTCGCATATTTTTAATTCATATCAAAATATTAAATGAAAATTTGGAGTTATTCCAAATTTTCACCTGTGGCGGTTTTTTTAATAAATGTCAAATAATAAGGACTTACAGCAGCCGCGTCTTAGGAAAATGCTGTTTGGTTTATGCGATGTCATTGAGATGTCATGTGTTACATAAACATCACACGTGATATTACCAAAAGTGCAATAATGCCATAAAAGCTTTATTTCACTTTCATTGTACACATAATGCCTATTGATTAATATGGCTTTATTGCAGGTGGCTTTAATGCGCCCCGACGCAAATTAGTATGCAGAAGAACCTCAAATAAATTTGAATAAATGCAAAATGTAGAAAAAGATGAAAAGAACCAGGGAGAACATATTAAGCTTTGCTTCTTAAAAGTGGAGTAAGAAAACCGAATTACTGAAAGCTGAAAAACATTTATTTTCGACAAATATATTTGTATTATGTATGTGTGTATGTATATATATATTGATGAGTAGTAAATACATAGTTCTGGGAAGGGGTTGCTTGAGCGCTTTTGTAAAAGTCTACACATCTCTATATATATGTTTTGTAAAGGGTAAGTTTTAAATGTAGGCAAGTAAACATTTGTATATACGTACGTATGTGCAAACTCATATCTTAGATACACTTAGTACTATCCATTGATGTATCCATTTGTAATCATAAATAATTCCAAGCTTATTCACAAAACAAAAACTTATTCGAAATTGACGAAAAATGTAGCCTAGGAAAAAGTTCAATAAGAGAGGAATGGCCCGAAGATGTTGAAAATTCGCTAAAGAATTGAGTGACTCAATAAGTCGATATGTGCACATTAGGGTGTCACTTATTTTTCCAGTCTTATTTTTGATGTATAAAAAACCCTTCAAATCGTAAAGCGAATCCAGCGAGTTACAAGAAAAACAATATAAATGAGGATATGGAATCAGAAAATCGGCATCAACGAAATAGAAAAACAAAAACGACATGGAAAATGCAGAAGAATAAGACACGGAAAAAATAAGAGTGACACTAAAATGAAGAAAAGGTCGGATAATTATGATGGATATGATAATACCGATAGTTATGGTTAGAGTTACGCTTACTGTGTAAACTGAGGTACAGTGACGGCAACAGTTACTGCACTAGGGGACAAACGGTGACAGTGACAATTATCAAATAGTTACAGGGATAATTGCCAAACAGCGACAGTGACAGTTACTATGAAAGGGATCTTTGCAAGTGGGTCAACGTGAGAGTTTCCAAACAGTGACAGTGAGGGAGTTACCAAATAGTGACAGCTATCAAACAATGACAGTGACACCTACCAAACAATGACAGTGACAGCTACCAAACAGTGACAGTGACAGTGACATTTACTATTAAAGGGATCTTAAAAGTGACCTAGACAGTTGATCAGTTTGGGAGTTAACAAACAGTGACCATGACCTTGACAACGACAGTGGCAGTGACAGTTATCAAACATTGACTGTGACAGATACCAAACAGTAACGGAGACAGTTACCATAAAAGGGATCTTAAAAGTGACCTTGACAGTTGATCAGCTTGGGAGTTAACAAACAGTGACCATGACCTTGACAACGACAGTGGCAGTGACAGTTATCAAACATTGACTGTGACAGATACCAAACAGTAACGGAGACAGTTACCATAAAAGAGATCTTAAAAGTGACCTTCACAATGATCGTGACAGTGGCCAGCGCAAAAATACTCACCGAAAAATTATGACTAGCGTTGGACTTCCTCAACGCAGCCCTGTCATTTTCTGAAATCAGTCATAGTGAAGGCGTATGTAACCACAAAAGGCAAGGGATCAACGTCCTCCTGAATTACCAAATACAATAGTTTTAGCATATTGAAATACCAATGAATACAAGAAGTCTCACGCAGACCATCTTACTCTAATATCAATTTAGCTTTGGTAGGGCCAGCCTATTTTGACGAATTTGAGCATAATATTTCCACTAGTTAAAGGAGGAAAATTCCCTAGAACGACAAGCCAATCTTTAAATATATTCTCAAGCTTTTAAAATCCAGAATCATATAGGTATACATACAATGATTCTTTTGAAACAGATACCTGCCCTCATGCCCACAGTGCTGTCCCTTCGAGAGCTTAATAAAAGTAGAACCCAAATATCGAGCAGGTCATATAGGATTGAAAATAAATATTTTTTTTCATGGAACGGCACCAAAATTGAGGGTATACCACGAAAATGATTTGAAAATCATGCAAAGAGAAAAAAGGGACCAGCCTAATACAAGTATGTGTGCCAGTGTGCGCTTACGATTCCCTCTGTAGCACTACATTAAATCATTAGATATTCAATATCATGCGCTATTTACTTGGTCGTTTTATAGGTATGGTTATATAAGTTGAATCTTTTGTCTACGAACTGCAGAAAAAACGGTAGATAGAAAACTGAAATTAACAAAATTTATATATTTTTAAATATTTTTAAATCCAATACAAAAGACAGTTTTTGTAAAAAAGAAAGAATTAGGAGACCTCCGCAATCAAATCACTGCAGTAAAAATCCCTCATTGGCTAGTAATGACAACTACATTCACTTAATGGCTCAGCTGTATATGGGTCCTCTATTGAATACAGGGTGTGTTTATGTTTTGAGAATTTGTTAAGAAGTAGCAGACATTATTTACAATTTTAATAGTTTCTTATCATTTTGAAAGTTGATTACAAAAGAATATGCCTATCGTTTCTCCTGTTAGCCATTTACTGCTGCTTGCTGAGTTGCTGAATGAATTGGCGAAATACCAAATTATACTTTGAAATCCATTGGCTAGTGCTTATGCAAGTTAAAAAAATATACGTGAACCCTGTAGGAAAGGTTAAAAAATATGCGCTCAATACCAATTCGAATCGAAACTGATATTTGCAGTGATAGTACAATTTTGTGAGCCTAAGTAGAGTCCTGTGCTTAACCCGTTTTCAGTGATAGCCAAGCTGAATTTAGGCCGTCGGATAGCGATATAACTTAGCTGGAATTGCAGCATTTGAGAGAGATGTAGTTGACTAAAAATAGAGAAATATATATCACCTGAGGACAGAGGTTTGTTCGCTTTAGGCACTTTTTTTGGCATATCTCACTGCACTAAAAAAATTCAAAGAGGTGGCAATCCTTTTATAACATTCTGAGTGACAACACTTAAATATTCGAGCTCGAAATGCATAAAAAATTCTCAAAGCTGGTTAAGTTCTTTTCGAAAGAAAAAAATACTATGGTAGGCTGAGGTGAGAAATATTTGTCAAGAAAAATCACGTAAATAAATTTTCGTTTGATACTAATATTACTAAAACTGATTTTATGTACAAAAATAAGTGGCAACCCCGCAAACTGGTGGCAATTGGTAAATACATTAGAAGTTTCAACTATAACGGAAGTCGCTTACGAGATAATAGCAGATACAGAAAATTATTAATATAATAGATTAAGGTGGCAACTCTAGTTGGTATTTCGATAACTTTGTTTAAATACTAAATAAAATACCTTTCGTTTGATAGGCACACTAGCATATCAATTAATTTCAACAGACCGGAAAATTTTAAATTTTTTTTTTATTTCTAGTCTCTGGCTCAAGGCGGAAAAGCCAACGTGGGTGGGTTGAAATCTTGCTTTTTGCTTGGAAGACGTGTAGAAATTGCCCATTTAAAAACATTTAAATTAAAAATAAATGCAAATAACTACTTGCATACTTATTTTATTTATTAAATAAATTACTCATCAAATTTGGCAGTCCTAATACAACAGAAAAAAAAAAACAATTTTTCAAATGTTTTCTGGAATCTGTAAGGTGTTCTCTGGAAACCCGAGGCAAAGTGTGATGTTAAATAATTTTTTTTTTTTTGTTGTCATTTAATGAAAAAATAAAATGAACTTACTTCTTTCATTCCACAATTTTTCAATACCGCTTTACAATTTTGGTCTAAAAAAATGCTGTCCCAGGGACTAGATATTATTTTTGTGTTTAAAATGGTAGCAACCTTAAAACGTTGACTTATTTTTATTTGTTATACCTTTCATGAACATGAGATAATAATGTAACTTTGATTCGATGTTTGTAAGTATAGCAAGAAGAAGAGATAGACCTACCAATAAGTATACCGAAATGATCAGGGCGATGAGCTGAGTCGATTTAGCCATGTCCGTCTGTCTGTTTGTACACAAACTAGTCCCTCAGTTTTTGAGATATCTTGATGAAATTTGGTATAGAACCGCCATTTTGCATAAGATTAATCATTTGTCGGAATGAGCAAGATCGGAGCAATACAACGCATAGCTCCCATACAATGAATTCCGATTAACGGACTGTTGGAATTAAAAATCTAGGAAGATAAAACTTTTCTGGTTTGGTACTTTTTAGATACGTAATGTGTGTAGTGAAAATCACCCATATCCGGCTAAGATAACAAATAGCTCCCATACAATCGATTGTTCCGATAAAGGTGGTTTGGGCTATGTATGTATGGGTGGCTAATGAAAGCCGCTACCAAAAAAAAATTAAATAACTTTTTTCTATTTAATGAATCTGGTTAATTTTTTTTTTATTTTGCAGATTGACTTTTACATTTAACAAAAATGGATAACTGGGACACTGAAACAAGAATTTGGATTGTACGCCGCTATCACGCACTGGAGTCCGTAGTTTCGGTTCAAAGAGAGTATAGGCGCACGTTTGGCGGCAATCCTCCGAGCAGATGGACCATAATAAGACTTGTAAACAATTTTGCCGAGCATGGGACAGTCAACAGAAGACCTTACCATCGAAACCCTTCAGTTCGAACGGAGGAAACAATCGCTGCTGTAGCTGCTGCCATACAAAACAATCCACGTGTTACGACAAGAAGCTTACCTGCTCAAATGGGTGTAAGCAGACAGTCATTACAGTCAATTATGCACAAAGATTTGGACTTATTCCCATATAAAATTCAAATGGCCAACAAGCTGAACGCTGCAGACTTGCCGATTCGCTTGGAATTTTGCCAGAAGATGCTTCAAATGGTGGAAGAGGATGGAAACATGTTGAACTGTCTTTTCATGTCTGACGAGGCCCATTTCGATTTAAACGGCAACATAAACAAACAAAATTGTCGAATATGGAGTGCTTCCAACCCACAGATACTCCATGAGACGGAATTGCATCCACTTCGTGTCACAGTGTGGTGTGCAGTTTCATCACGCTGCATTGTCGGGCCCTACTTCTTCGAAGAAAACGGTCACACCGTTACAGTTACTGGAGACCGTTACTTGATCATGTTGAGAGTTTTTCTATCCAGAATTACGCCGAATGAGAATTTCTTTCAACTCTGTGTGGTTTCAGCAAGATGGTGCAGCTCCTCATATAGCCCAACCTGTTATGACAGAATTGCGACGAAAATTTCCCAATAAGCTGATATCCAGAAACTCCACATTCCGTAGGCCACCCAGGTCGCCTGACCTTACTGCACCTGACTTTTTCTTGTGGGGTTATTGCAAACAGGAAGTCTTCAAAGCAAAACCAACAAATTTGAGTGAACTAAGGCAATCCATTCGAGAAACAATTGCGGCTATTCCTGTCTCAACTCTCCAAGCAGTAATGAACAACTTTTTGGTAAGATGCCGCACATGCATCGACGAGCAGGGGGGGCATTTAAATTCCATTATTTTTAAAACTAATTAAGCTATATTTAATAAAATTTAATGAGCTTTAACATGAATAAAAGAAAAATGAATTCCATACACTGAAAAAAAAATTATTTGAGTTTCTTAATGTAGCAAAATTCATCAGCCACCCTGAATCTTTAAATTAACAGTTTTGCAGAGTTTTTACTAATTGTTATTCGTGAAAAGTATAAAGTCTTCGGCACAGCCGAAGACAGCCCTTTCCTTACTTGTTTTTTATGAAGTACAAATTATATCCAACCTTCACAGCATACTTGCTCGCAACGTCACCAACATGCCATAGCTAGAAGACCATAGCGAACAGAAAAACGCACACCTGTTCACAGCTAACAAATTTCCCTGCTGGGAATTCACACACAAAAACCTCATACATTTTAAATATCTAAGTGTGTAATTCTAAGCTTTGTGAGCTTATAGTTTGTTTAGCATCTACAACGATAACAACAATAATAACAATAACAAGAAAAAAATGCAAAAACCCTTGCTAAAGTTGCAATGGAAAAATACTGGCAGACTTGTGAAGTAAATGGAAATTGCATTTGAAATTCCATCCGTTCGTGTTGTTGTTTTTTTATTTCTCTCAGCTGCATGGCGCTCCAAAACGCGCACACACGCTGCACATTAGAAAACATATTTTCCTTTCAATCGAAAGATCTTTGAGCATTACTTCAACGCTGAGAAAATAGTGAAACTATAAAAACAAAATCTAAACCGAACAATACCAACAAACAGTTGTTTAGTTGTTATTGTTTTTGCAATTGCTTGTTATTGACGCGTGTTTGATTTTGTCCTTTGCGCAATTTCCACATGATCTTTTCCATATATACTCGTTTGCTACTTCAATATTCTCAGGTAAATTTACTGCTTTTCACTACTCCGATAAAATTTATTTGCAATATTCATCTTTTTTTTCTTTTTCTTTTTGCTTGTTGTTTTTTTTTTTGTTTTGTTGATTGTCGTTCTTTTACCTTCGCTTGGTTTTGATTGAATGCCCTGCTAGTACCAAGGCAAAGCATCCATCACTCAGTGGCTGCAGTGAAATGTTTCTAATATCGTCGTTGATGTAAAGATTGGAAATGTGTTTGAGAGCATGGGTAGGTATGTATACCCTGTAGGAAAGTAAATTTCAAGTGACACACAGTTTGTGGTCCAGAACGTAACTAACTTACTCTAGTGGAACTAGATTTTCACCAGTTGAATAACAGGCAATTGTGTATCCATTCTAAGGCAAGAAAATTAGTTAGTTCAATCGTTAGGCCGATTTTTATATTCAATCGATTTTTGTACAAGGTGGCGCAAAAGTAAGCTTCCGATGTTCAGCATATCGGTTGTGGCACATGCAGTGTGTGCTGTTGCGCCGTCTTGTTGGAACCACATGTTTTCCAATCCCAATTCATCAAGTTGCGGCAAAAAGAACTCGTTGATCATTGCTCTGTAGCGCTCACCATTCACAGTAACCGTTTGGCCCCGACCGATTATTGGTCAAATAAATAGTCAGCAATATTCCGCGTTCTGGAGCAGTGTAGCGTAACATTGTTTATTAACGTGTATTTCGCATGTGTTTACTACACAACTGTCAAAACAGAACTGACTTTAGGGGCCAATCGCAAAATTTATAGCATTTTCTGATAGGAGGATTACTTTTGCGCCACCCTGTATAATTGTTGGATATGACAGATAGAATACTAAGCACAAACACAAACCACTGTGGGGAAGCGTTTAAGAATTCACAATTCGTTTACTAAATATGATGCAATAAAAATGTGGTGAGTTTGGTGAATTATCTACATCTAGCGCAGGGGTCAAATTTGTACTTTTTAAAAAAATATTTAAAAAAAAATTTACTTTTTACTAAACATTTTGAGGTGGCTCACTAAGTTTCGAATAAATGATAAAATAAATATGTATACTGGAACGATTTTTCGTCATCCCTTGTCAATTTTTGTTTTGTTACAAACCGGTTTCGGCGATCCGCCTGAGATCGGATAGGGTTACACTAAAATAACAGCCCTTGGCCGCGGAAAAAAACCCGGGTCATTCCGGTACGATTGAACCGGCTGTTGTGGGAATGTAATAATGAGATCCATTGTTAACACTGAAGGTGGCGGATCGCCGAAACCGGTTTGTAACAAAACAAAAATTGACAAGGGATGACGAAAAATCGTTCTAATATCCAATCTGTCGGAAAAACAGAAAATCAAATCAACTCATCAAAAATATAATTGATAAACTGGGGTAGTTTCAAAGGTATTCTAGAACATGCACCATAATGCCTCGCAAATAAATAGATAATTGAAAATTGTGATTTTTATTTCTACAATTTTTGTAATTTAAGTGGAAAATTTGATAAAAGAGAGGTAAAAAAAAGCCCATTGCATTACTTTATATTTTATACTTTTTAATATGGAACGATTATTTATCTAAGATCGTGCCGAATACTATTTTCTCTGAACCAAAAATAGCGCTCGCTGTTTACTGATTTCCCTGCCGGGTTTGCTTTGTATGCATGTGTTAAGTGCATGCGCTGATGCACCTGATCACCTGCTGATGCTTTGGCAGCTTCGGAATTGTTTTATGCAATATTCTTTTCACTTAAACCTTTTTGCGTGTGTGTTGTTGTATTTTTATTTTCTACTTCATATGCGTTATTTACTTTATTCAATCAAAATTATATGTGTATTTGTTGTTTTTGTTTTATCACCTGATTCGAAAAACATGTATTGCTAGAAAATACTCAATACACTCGCCAATATCAGAGTGCAGATATATAGAAATTGGATTTACAAAAATGACAAATTTTGTTTGGGAAAACCCATGAGCGTATTTTACTTTCGTTGAAAAATATTTTTTGATATCATAAAAAATTGAAATTTTGTAGTACTACATACATAACCCAACCTAAAATAGCCCAAACCTAGCATCACAAGCTTGTTAAGTGGGGCTTGATCATATCTAGGGGAGGAGAACAGCTACCAAAATATTTTTAAATTGTGTATGGGGCAAGCTGACAAATTTTCCCGACTATGCGGTAGTGAGTGGTTTTTCAATATCTGCCCGTGGTATGGTGGTCTATCATTTTCCAAAGCTGGGTGGCCACTCGACAACTCTCCTAGTGTATTTCTGCCGTGGAGTGAGTTTATCGAAATTCCATCTTCCTTAGCAGCTACCCTTCAGAGTTAAAATATGTAGGTCCCTCAAATTTTTTTAAGAGAAGCACATCCTTAATTTCCCCAGAGGTATATTGCGCCAAGTTGCTATTATTTCCCTCAATATCGTCAAGGCGACACGAAGTAGGTGTTCTACAGTGCAAAATTGCGATAAAATAAAGTTCTTTCACCACCCACCTTGTTGGTTCTGACAAATGTAACGAAATAGTTTGCTTTCAAACAAACAGATGGACAGACAAATAGACGGAAGGACAGACGGACGGATAGGCCAGCATGGCTAAATCGACTCAGGAGGTTTCTTTCCGCAGTTTTCCAGAAGAAGTCCTGTAAGGTTAAGTCCTACCTACTTGGCAACGATATAGTTCTGGAAAAGGTTCACTTTGATCACGAAAAGCTCCTCCTCACAGTCGAATACGTTTCGAACGTAGTGGCAATAACTGAGCAGCTCAGCATGATGTGACTTGGTGGTTCCAACTCCATGCTGCGCCAGCACTCCAATCACAATGAACAGATGTGGTTTGTTAAATCCAAACAGTTCCGATGACCGCTTGAAGTCTATAACTTTTCAGAAGGATCTAGGACAAGAAGTGGTGTCAGCCAGGTGCTTGTTTAGCTGATCTGAGTTCAACCTTTCCAGGAACAGACTGCACTTAACTAACGAAATCTCGCTAACCCTGCCGATAGCAACAGTTATTAAACAGTTATTTGCCGCCGAGGAACGCGAACTGCCCAGGGAGACAAGAGTCACGCTGGCTCAACTTCGTTCTGGATATTGTAACAGACTAAACTCTTACTTATCCAGACTGAACCCCGACATGCCAAATGTCTGCCCGGCATGCGGCGTGTCTCCCCACGATACTAACCATCTGTTCCTCTGCTCAACCGAGCCCACTCTTCTAACTCCAATCTCACTCTGGTCCACCCCTGTTGAAGCCGCGAGGTTTCTTGGACTTCCGTTAGAAGAGCCTGATGACAATGTTGGTTGGGGGTGACACCCTGGACAGGTTAAGTAGTCGCTACAACAACAACAACAACATAGCAACAGTTACCTCCATGACCTTTCCAGCTTCTTCACCGAGCGAAATCTGACCCTATCTCTGACTAAATCGACGGCGATCCTGTTTACTACGTGGAATGCGCAGATGGGGCAAGAGTTAAATGTCCACGTAGACGGAGTACCTCTACCTACTGTCAACCATATAAAAATCTTGGGTGTGACATTTGACAACGGCCTCACCTTCGCTGGTCATGCCACCGCAATAGCCTCAAAGGTACAGAGCCGCAATAAGATCCTGAAGTCACTGACCCGCAGTACTTGGGGAAAAGACAAAGAAACATTGCTTGCTACATATAACGCTATTGGCCGGCCGGTTATTGACCATGCTGCGCTCATATGGTCGCCCAATCTTTCTGACACCAACTGGAGGAAATGGCAAGTCTGCCAAAATACCGCCATCAGAACTGCTACGGGATGTCTGCTTACGTCATCTGAGTCTCACCTCCATCAAGAGGCAAAATTGCTCAATGTTCAAGAGCACGCGGAACTCTTGAGTAGACAGTTCCTTCTGAACTGTCATAAGCCTAGTCATCCAAATCGACATCTTTTGGATGTAGCACCGCCCCCCAGAGACATAGGGAAACATCTCCGTAAGCACTACGACGAGATCCGGCACCATATCTCTTTGCCGTTTGATCTGCGGAACCATAGACGGGCTCTAAATGACCTCCACACCGAGTCGGTAGACAGATCTCTCAGATCTCGGCCTGTGAATCCCGTTATTAATACTCAACCACCTGAATTGACTGAAGAGTAGCGTGTACTTCCGAGGGAGACTAGAGTCATACTAGCACAACTTCGGTCTGGATATTGTAATAAGTTAAACTCTTACTTATCCAGACTGAACCCCAACATACCAAACACATGCCCTGCATGTGGTATGTCGCCTCATGATACCATACAGCTCTTCTCCTGTTCAGTTGAACCCACTCTTCTAACACCTACATCACTCTGGTCCAACCCTGTGGAAACTGCGCGTTTCCTTGGACTTCCGTTAGAAGAGCCTGATGACAATTTAGAGTGATCGAGCCCATTGGGCCGGGCGAAGCACTGTTAACAACAACAACAATATAGCCACCTCAGGACGCACATGCTCGCTCCGGCCAGAAGATGTGCACTGCAGTTACCAGAGATGCCCTTGTGCTCCCGCCACCACATAATTTTAATCTTAAAAAAGGCCGGCACTGTGGCAGAGCCCAACGCTTTCATAACCGTTTGGGTGTCCGAGTAAAAGTCGAACTCGGATTGGCACTGAATACCATTTCATCCACTGCATGCCTGATAGCAGTCACCTCCGCCTGGAAAACTTTTAAGTTATCGGGCAGCTTAAATTTGCGCCTGATAATCAGCTCTTCACAGAAGACCCCACCTCCGACGTTCTCATCCAACTTAGGCTCGTATGTGAACAGGTTAACCAGATTCCTGCACCAGATAATTTCCCATCCCCATATCTCTTGAGGATATGAGAGTGTCGAAGCTGGCTACAGGGGTAGACAGTATACTGTCGTATCAGCGACGAAGGCAAAGATGGCAAAAATGCTGGTACTCCCACGGTTCGCCAGTCTGTACCCAGAGCCTCGGAACCAAAAAACAGACCGGGCTACGATAATCTTGTCCACAATGTTAACCGGGTGCAAGTTCAGCATTTCGTTCGAGCCAGTGTAGATGTGGTACTTATTACAACCAGGGCCATTCGTTGCACCCTTTCCATAAATTTCGCTGTAAAAGCCGTATCTAGCGCCTCGCACCAGACCACAACCCCATAGAATCGACAAGCTAATTCACCGCCTTAGAAGAGATACCCCAACGATTGCGAGAAGCCTTACAGTACACGGCATCATAGGTTTTCTTAGCTCTTTCCACTTAGAAGTACTAGAAAAAAACAAATTTTTAAATTGTTTGTTGCCCCAACAAGTTCAGCCGTGGAATGAGAGGCAGTAGAGAACTAGATTCCCTCTCAGAAACCTAAAAACATAATCTATAGGCCCGTTATCAGATACGAGCTCTTCTTTACGTTGCGAAAGAATGGACTATGACAGTATTTACAGGGTACCTTAACTCCAGAGAAAATATCCAGCTGATAAAGCAGCGTTACTGGCTCTCTTCCTTCGGTAAATTACGCTGATATCCACTGAGCTCATAATTGTCAATCAATGATTGAAGGAACGGACTAAAAGAGAATAAGAATAAATTAATTTATGGAATGCTCAGGTTCGGGTATCTTCATTATAACAGCTCATACAAGGTGTACTTACTACATAGAGCTTGCTTGATTTATCCCTTCATACAAAAGATTCAGAAACTTGTCATTCCGCATTTCCCTTGAGCAGCCAGCGATTTATAGCTCGCACGCATGGCATTGTTACAATAAATTTTTATTAATCAAAGTAGATGTGTGAAGATTATATAATTACATATAAGAGTTCACTTACGCAGTCGAATTCAGAACTCTGTTAAAATATGTCGTATTGTATCGTATCGTATATTGCTGATACATAAATACTTAGCTATGTTAACAAGTAAAGAAAACCTAGATATGTTAGTATGTATGTTATATCCTGTAATTATTTGACTTTCATACACGGAAATATATACCAGTCCTTATCCAGGAAAGCAAAGAAAGGGATGGTTCTGAATAAAATTCTAAGCATAGCAAACATAAATCATTACCACACAAAGCCAATTTAAGTTATTAATAAGGATGTTAAGCGTGATAATACTCTCAAATAAAATTAATCAACAAAACAATGTAAGTGAGAATGCAGGCAAAGCGGGAAAATCGCAGATACTGCGGAATCTAAAGGGTTGTGGAGTTATGGTATAAACGCGTACGTCCATGGTGACCATTTCCGTTTCTCGCAGGGCCAAGCAAATTATTTTATCATATTTTATTTTATTCTATTTTATTTCACTTTATTTCATTTTATGTTATTTTATTTTATTTTATTTTATTTTATTTTATTTTATTTTATTTTATTTTATTTTACTTTATTTTATTTTATTTTATTTTATTTTATTTTATTTTATTTTATTTTATTTTATTTTATTTTGTTTTATTTTATTTTATTTTATTTTATTTTATTTTATTTTATTTTATTTTATTTTATTTTATTTTATTTTATTTTATTTTATTTTATTTTATTTTATTTTATTTTATTTTATTTTATTTTATTTGATTTTATTTTTTTTTTATTTTATTTAATTTTTTTTTATTTTATTTTATTTTATTTTATTTTATTTTATTTTATTTTATTTTATTTTATTTTATTTTATTTTATTTTATTTAATTTTATTTTATTGTATTTTGCTTTATGTTATTTTATTCTATTTTGTTTTATTTTATTTTATTTTATTTTATTTTATTTTATTTTATTTTATTTTATTTTATTATATTTTATTTTATTTTATTTTATTTTATTTTATTTTTATTTTTTTTTATTTTATATTATTTTATTTTATTTTATTTTATTTTATTTTATTTTATTTTATTTTATTTTATTTTACTTTATTTTATGGTATTTTGCTTTATTTTATTTTATTCTATTTTGTTTTATTTTATTTTATTTTATTTTATTTTATTTTATTTTATTTTAGTTTATTTTATTTTATTTTATTTTATTTTATTTAATTTTATTTTAAAGTATTCATGAAACGAGCTCAAGGCCAAGAATAATAATTTTTCACTTTTTGAGTTTTTATGAAAATTATTATTGTTTTGAGGTTTTATCGACTGAATGCCGATTGGGTGTATTCATAGTGTTTACGCACGATTACTGAATAATAAAATGCAAACACGAGCAAGCCAAACAGAGTAAGGAGAATCAGCGCTAGCAGAGCGTCAAATATCAGCAAGCAGACAAGCAAGAATTGCCATACACGCATACTAAGCCAAATCCTACTTACAACTCGCATATGCATATGACCAACATCAGCACCAACAACAACAACATCGTAAGCCGCATATTACATATTGTTACGCGTAACTTTGTTTGACTGCCCTTTACCAGGACAGTTCGTATGGAGACCAAAGATGTCAACACATCAAAAAGGTAGAAATGTAGATAAACGAGCAAAAAGGGTTACATTAAAATAATAAGACGGGCAGATATATGAATTTAGCTTCAGGCCCGAAAGAAATACATTTTTTTAATTATTTTCAATTTATATTTACGGTCACCTTACTTTCACATACATTTACTTGTGCACGTAACTGTTTAATATTAATTTGCCATGCATAATATCTGCACGAAGTCGAGTGCCACACAAACTTTCAACCAATTTTCAAGGCAAAAATTATGGTTCATAAATACAACCTTCAACAGCATAAAACAATGAAAACTTTCTTTATTTCCACGCCTTTTATTCACCCCTTTCGAAGTACTTTTATGTATATAAATAGGTGCTTTTACCCAACCACTCGTATTTTAATTAATCGTGTGTAAGGTCCTAGACAAGCATTTTCAAACCATAGTCACCAAGGACTACCAATGTGGCTAAAAGAACAAAAGTATAAACATAAAATAGCAATTCATTGGAAAGGGGGGAGGAAGGCAAGCGCACAAAAAAATATTTAATGAAAACAAAATTTAACAAATAAAATACTACAAAGAATAAAAAAATGTGAGTCGTCGCACCTTGCCACTTGCAACTCAATTGAAAGTAGCCTTCGCCAAAACGAAAGCTGTGCTTGTGCTGTTAAGGCTACTATAGTCCTTGTTGTAATGCGGCTCGATATCTCTACATCGCTTGTAGAGCGACGAACAACACAGCCAGTAGACGAAAGTGTGTAGCAAGCTGTGTTATTTGAGCGTGCACAATTGTGCCATGAAACGAATTTGATTTGAAGGCACATTGGAGACCTTTGAATAGCCTGCATCGTTGGTACAATATTTAACTGAAGTCCTCCTAGGTATATTTCAATGTTTATATGTATGTATGATAATGCATACCTCTGAAATATGACGTGCATATGAGCTAAGGAAATTATAATTCACTATAATTTCTTTGTTTGCAGCATATTTGTTAGTAATTTTATTTAAATTAGTGTACGCAATAAAACAACAAACTTAAAGAGGTGCTTGCGAGAACTGGGCAGATAAAAATATTGATTATATAACCGATAAAAATCGGAATAGGTTTGAAGCTATTGCATTACTAGATGTTGAACTTAAAATTTTCTTTATCGGCCAATCTTTGGACCAGGGTGACCCAAAATGTGTTAGTCGAACATGGGAATCAATCAAGAGATTCTAATGTTTGCTGTAATAGGCGATGTGATTAAGTGACATATCTCAACTGGTTTGATTAAAACAGATAGACTGTTCAAAAGTTCTAAAAGGCAGTGCAGTGTGGTGGTTTCTTCTAGTTTAATATAATAAAAATGAATGTTTGTCTGTGTGTATGTTTGTCCTTTATAGGCGTCCAAAGTACTCAACCGATTTTTATAAAATTTTTACCGTATATTCTTGGGATCAGGGGTTAAAGCATAGGCTATATATAGTTTTGAAAAATGGGCGGTGCCACGCTTTCAGGCTATATAAAATTTCAATTCGTCATAACTCTGACCGTATTTGGTCTAAATTAATGATATTTGGATATGTGCGTCCTTTAGTAAAGATTTATATAATTTTGGAAAGTGGGCAATGCCACGCCTACATATTTTGTGTTTTTTTTTTGTGTTTCACTACGGTCCAAAGTTTATAGGCGATCTCTATGAAATTTTCAAGATAGGTTCAAAAGTGCGCTGGGTACGGCATATGCTATATATGTAAAAGTGGGCTATATAAAATTTCAATTCGTCATAACTCTGAACTTATTTGGTGTAAATTAATTATATTTGGATACGAGTACAATTTATTAAATGTAGGCAAGTCAAATGTTATACTCACTCATGTTAATTTTGTTGACTTTATATGCTAAACCGGATTAAAATAAGGAGGGTGGCACCACCCAACCTAACCAAATCCTTAATACGCCACGGAGAGAGAAATATTCTATAGACGAAGGAGGACTAGGAGCCGATGTAGAAAGGAAAAATAGAGAAGAAAAAAAAGTAAAAGATACTGTAGAAGCAAAGGTTTAGGAATAAAATGAAATAGGGATAAGAATAGAATAGAGTTTGGGACAGAAATAGGAGTCAAACAGAAATAGAACAGTAATCGAAACAGTAAGATCAGGTGAAAAGCAAGAAGGGAAGGAAGGGCAATAAGATATAGAGGGTGATAAAAATGCAGAGGAAGAATAAACGAAATTTTTCAAATATAGCATAGACAACTTCTTCCGGGTCCGCTAGTAAGGTATAAACAAATATTGAAAAGCTTCCGAAAATCTTCGAATATTTAATGCCATATTCGAATTGCAAGCAGCGTCGTTAATAATGTTTGGCTGCCCGTAACTCCATGTTTGGTGTAATTAATGGAAACGCAGTGGTGTTAGATAAAATAAGAATCACAGACTTGATAATATTTGGTTCATACGGTCATAAAGACAATTTATTTTCATAGAAACAGAAGATAGTGCTGTTCCACAGACGAATGGAAAACGCAATCAAATCTGCTGGAGTCTATCATTTATTGTATTTTCCGGCATTAGTGTGACAGACCACAACCTGTACACGTAAAACACAAAAATTGGTTTTTACACGGAAAAATTTATAATTTATATTATAATTATATATTTTATTATTTATTATATATATATTATATTTATAAAGTCTTAAAAAATGCAAAAAAAAAATTTAAGCATATTTTTGTTTTTGCATTCCATTACCATGAAAAAAGTTTATCAGTAAAAAAAATTAAGTAATTTTGTGTTTAACTAATTGAACTTAACTAGAAAATTATGAAATTAAAATAAATTTGTTTGGAAAAAATTAAAAATTCATATTTTTTTAAAAAAAAACCCTCCTGAAAACTTCAGGTTATCTGAAGATATATCTTTGGCATAATACAAAAAAATTTGAGTTCAGAATTTAATGGCGCACTTTAATTTTCTCAATTTTTGAAAATGGAAAATTTTCTAAAACTAGCAATTAAAAATATTTTTTATCCGTCTAAAAAATTTCTACCCCGAAAAAAATTTCTCAGTGATAAAATTTAGTAATTTTGTGTTTAACTATTTAAACTCGACTAGAAAGAAAAAAAATGTTTGCAAAAAACTCCAAATTTCATATTTTTGAAAAACCAAAAAACACCGTTCTGAAAGTTTCGATTTATTTTTAGCTATATTACAACATTTTGCTCCAGTTTTTCTCCGGTTTGAAAGTGCCAATGTTTGTTTTTTTTTAACTACATTAGTTTCCGAAATATTGACAAAATAAACTTTACAAAACAGGAAAAAGGAAAAAAAGTTAAATTTTGAACTTGCATAAAGTTCTTTGGCAAAACTTTGTTTTATGATAAAAAGAAAAACTTTTCACCAAATTTTATGCAAATTGAAAGGGCTCGATTTCAACTATTTGACAATTTGACCTAAAAATCCCCAAATACTTTTTAAAGAATATATTTTTTAAGCCGCTAAAGCCTTGGTTTAAAAGAAATTCACCAAATTTCCAACAGCAACTTTCACATCATAAATAGCGCTTTAAGGCGCTTTTCCAACTCTTTTAATGAGTACATATATTTAATTTTGAAACACTATGAATGTACACATACTTTAAACTCTAAATTTGGTAGGTATTAAAAACACATACACACACACTAGCACAGGTATATGTACTTGCATACATGACTGTCTAATAAGTCGAGGATTCATTCATTGTTACACATACATAAATAGTGCAGCATGCTCGACACAACTTTCTTGGCACACTTTCAACCCATTTCCACCTTACATTTGCAAGCCAAATTCATAAATATCTCAAAAGTTTGCCTTTTTCCTTTTCTTTTAGAAAACGGGGCAAAAAACTTGCGAAAAGTAGTAGACCGCCAGCCAAACTTGCACCCACAGCATTCGGTGGCATGCGCGTGTGTGTAGTGGTGCACATACATACGCAATTCAGACAGTGTTTTGCAAACTTTACAACATTCGCTTGCCAACGCATTTTACAATGTGCGTTAAACTTTTTATTTTCGTTTGCGTTTAACATTAATTTTGCTTGAATCTTCTCCTTTTTTTTCCTTTTGTTCTTTCTTAACTAATTAGTTACCTGCTGCAAGGTTAGCAAACCAGCGGTGCATGAGTCGATCCGGAGATTGGAATGCACGGTGAATGCAGCTAATGGGATTAAGAAAAAAAGAAGCAATATGTTTTGTAATATATATTTTAGATGGTTATGCATACAAACATATACACAGGGTATGCATAAATTTTTCAGCTCAGCTGCCACAACCTTTGCGAGTAAATTCAATTACAAATTGAAGTGTAAAACGTAAATTTCTAAACCTGCGGTGGGTCAACAATCTATTTGCTTAATACGTAAATTTTACCAGGAGATTACAATTTTACTACGTGGTACTACGATCGCGTGTTTTACCTGGTATTAGGTCCAACCGAACTATTTTTATTGAGCTCTATTTAAACCTCTTTAATATCCTTCTATGAAATCTAATTTCATCGTGCTTCAAAGTTTCAAGAAAAGTAAAAATTTAACTCTTCTGTGCTCAAAGCATGTCCACATTTGTCCTAAGAAAACCTCTATTTCTCTCTACTACTAACAATGCACAACTAATACTGAGAACGTGATGAACTGATAACAATGTGTAGATACTGGACAGAAAGTTGTATAGTTGAAGTTAGCAGTTGGGAGTAATATCGTAATAAGCTGCACCTAACAAAAAGAGCTCACTAAATTTCTGATACTTTAAGAAAGCTGCTAAATAACTTGTCAAATAATTTCCATATCCACATCCATATCCATATCCATATCCATTCCTATATGCATATCCATATTCATTTCCATATCGATATCCATATCCGTTTCTATACCCATATCCATATCCATATCCATGATTATAGACATATCCATATCCATTTCCATATCCATATTCGTATCCGTATCCATATCCATACCTATATCCATATCCATATCCATTTCCATATCCATATTCATATCCATATCCATATCCATATTCATATCCATATCCATATCCATGTTCGTATCCATATCCATATCCATATCCATATCCATTTCCATATCCATATTCATATCCATATCCATATCCATATCCATATTCATATCCATATCCATATCCATGTTCGTATCCATATCCATATCCATATCCATATCCATATCCATATCCATATTCATATCCATATCCATATCCATATCCATATCCATATCCATATCCATATCCAAATCCATGTCCATATCCATATAAATATCCATTTGCATATCCATTTCCATTTCCATATCCAAACACATATCCATATCCATCTCCATATCCATATCCATATCCATATCCGTATCCATATCCATTTCCATATCCATATCCATGTCCATATCCATATCCACATCCATATCTATATCCATATCCATACCCATTTCCATATCCATTTCCATATTCATATCCACATCCACATCCATATCTATAGCCATATCCATTTCTATATTCATATCCATATCCATTTCCATTTCCATATCCAAATATATATCCATATCCATATCCATATCCATATCCATTTCCATATCTATATCCATGTCCATATCCATATCCATATCCATATCCATATACATATCTATATCCATATCCATACCCATTTCCATATCCATTTCCATATCCAAATCCATGTCCATATCCATATAAATATCCATTTGCATATCCATTTTCATATCCATATCCAGGTCCATATCCATATCCAGGTCCATATCCATATCCATATCCATATCCATATCCATATTCATATCCTTTTCCATTTCCATTTCAATATCCATATCCGGGTTCATATCCATATCCATATCTATATCCATATCTATATCCATATCCATATCCATTTCCATATCCCCATCTAATCCATTTCCCTATTCCTCTTCGAAAACATATAATCTTCGTTTCGATTTCCCATTAATTTTACCTTCTCTCTCCCTATTTTCCCTCTCCTTTTATCTACTGTTCTTTATAAATCTTAGTCTCTTTCTCAGTGTCTCCTTTTCTTTCCATCCCCTTGACTCCCTATCTCCTTTTCTTCTCATCTTCTGCTTAAAAAGACCGCTTCATATGCTGGCACAACGTGTACAAAACGCTTACAAATAGCTTATAAAATATCTTGTATTGAAATTTCTTTCCTTCTCAGAGATTTTAATCTGCTCTCAAATTTAACTAAGCCCATACTTTTATGTTTAATAATAACATTTTTAAAATCTTGGTGTTAAGTACTGATTAATTTTTTAAACAAATATTTACTTTTAATTTTCACAAGATACTAAAAGTAAAATAAACATTGAAATATAACAAGAATTAAAGCACACAGAGATGCAAATATATGTATTCAAGTTTGCACAATTTTATAAAATAAAAAGCAACAATTTGTTAAAGTTTAGTGCTGTGTGTTTTGTGTCAACATATTGACCTTACGAAAGAAAGATGAATGTGTAAAAATGAAAATGTGGAGAAATCAAATCTAAGAAAGTATTTTAATTGGTTTATTTTCAAGAGAAGGTAGCCAGAACTTTATCTCAACACTTTTCAGAGGGAAATGTTACTGTAATTTTGGTTACCGTTACCTATAATATTGTTACCGCTCTAAAAGAAAGCAGTCAGTGCTTAATTCAAAATGTGAAAATTTGCACGTTCATGCTTCTGTCCAAAATTTAACGTCATGCGCTGCACGTACCAGTAAAACTTCTTTTTTACTCATACGCCATGCTGCACCCACACATACTTGCACTTAATTTTTGTAACCTAAATGAACTTCTGGATTGTGCATATTCATATGAATTTTCGCTAGCACTCTTAAACAACTTGATTTATGTTTAGATGCACGTAGCATGTGCTGCTGTGTGTAGATATTTGGGTGCTCTATTCTAGGACTTTTTTCAAAAAAAAACTTTCACCGAGAAAGCAAGCAGGCATGTAACGTTGCTAGGTAGGATGTTAGCGAACATTGGAAACTACTGATGGATATTACCTGCGGAGCACAAAAAGCATCCAATCTGACCGGAATAGTGTAGAGCCCCCTGAGTAAACACATTATCTATTTCATATTCAAGTTTCATGCATTTCCATCTTCCAGATTTTATAAAAAAAAATCATGCCAATCACCCTAATACATATAGTACAGACCCAAGTAAAAACATAAATTTTAAAGCTAAATTTATAAATTTGTGTGGAACATATATGTAGATATGTACATAGTATTAAATATATTAAAACTTTAATTGAGAGAGTGGTTTTATGTTTTTACTTTTAATTGTCACATTTTTACATCCGCTCTGTTGAGTGCAACATTCGAGAAAATAACTGTAAGTCGATTCTAAAGCACGTTAACATCTAAGAAATAATCTGAATTTTTGTGCAAAATCATAAATTTTACGAATTGGATACAGATTTGCTATACATACATAGCGAATAGTTGAATCTCAATTTTGTACGTATATCCAGAGATTTTATATATAAATGGTTTGAGTTGTGAAGAATAAACTATATTAGATTAAGCTGAGTTATATAAGAGCTGATTCGAATTTGGTTATGTTGAATAGAAAGAGATAACATTATTTTTGTTTAGGGCAGATTATATAGATACGATTATATTAGATCGGATAAGATAAGATTTGCTTTGATTAGATTAGATTAGATCAGCTTCAAATAGATTAGATTAGATTAGATTGGATTAGATTAGATTAGATTAGATTAGATTAGATTAGATTAGATTAGATTAGATTAGATTGGATTAGATTAGATTAGATTAGATTAGATTAGATTAGATTAGATTAGATTAGATTAGATTAGATTAGATTAGCTTATATTAGATTAGATTAGATTAGATTAGATTAGATTAGATTAGATTAGATTAGATTAGATTAGATTAGATTAGATTAGATTAGATTAGATTAGATTAGATTAGATGGGATTAGATTAGATTAAATTAAATTAGAATAGATTAGATTAGATTAGATTAGTTTAGATTATATAAGATTAGATTAGATTAGAGTAGATTAGATTATATTCGATAAGATCAGATTAGATGGGATTAGATTAGATTAAATTAGATTAGGTTAAATTAAATTAGATTAGATTAGATTAGATTAGAATCAATTCGATTAGATTAGATTAGATTAGATTAATTAGATAGTTTATATTATATAAGATTAGATTAGATTAGATTAAATTTGATTAGATTAAATTTGATTAGATTAGATTAGATAGGGTTCGACTGAATTCGATTAGACTAGACTAGATAACATTATATAAGATTGGATTAGATTAGATTATATTACATTAGACTACGTAAAACCCATGATGGCTACGCTCAGTGATGTACATAGATCAATCAAGCATATTGGTTATCTAGATTAACTTTATTTCCATTAAAAAATATTTTAATAGAGACAAAGTTTGCAACATTCCGATTAGTTTGGAAAATATGCATGTGCAAGAACGTGTACGACTGCATTGCCTCCTTCCACTCTTGTCTGCATACTAAGTAAAATACTTCTATTTGAAGTGTACAAATTCATAAATGTTGCTGCTTGCCAATAGGCATTAAAAGTGGTCGTGCTTTGCATAAAAAATAATCATGAGCACTAGACAAATATTTAACGCCGCCACACACACACGTTCCACAGACAACAACTATTTTGCATGCTGTGCAACACTCACAAAGTTAACAAAGCTGGTACATGCTCATCGACACTCATTGCACTGCTCACTACATTTCGACACATATGTTTGTATGTACATATATATTTCTTGTCTGCCGCACTCAGAGTCGCATAATTGCTGTCTAAGCGCACAAACATCAGCTTTTCATGCACTCCACTCAACTTGTGACTTTTCGTGCCTCTTTTAGTTTTACTTCTTAGGCTGCACTTTACATTCATTCGGTTGTGTTTTTTTTAGTTTTTATTGTTTATTTTTTACAAACCCATACATGTGTGCATGTGTGCTTTGCTTGTGCAACTTTGTGTTCTCAATCCGCTTGTGTAATTTCGTTATAAACACTTGCATACTTTCAGGCTGAATTGTAGTTTTTGTGCATTTGCAATGCGAGCAAAGTTTTTGTATGCATTACACAGCTTAGTTACACTAGTGCACGGTGGGTCGTACGCTTTTCAGAAATGTTAAAAGTATGTAACCTCTGATCAGAATTAATTTAATAATATTTTTAATAATAATAATTTTTTTTTTTCGAGTCATTGCAACCTTATCATTGCGAATAAGATAAATCCCTGCTGTGTGCCCCGGAAAACCGTAGGGAATTGACTCCATGGTTCAACCAGAAATCAGAGCCTTAGCCGTTGTGTGATTTTTGTCTGAATAAATATTGAATTCCATAACCGCTGAAGCTTTCCAGGCGCTACAATGAACATTCAGCTTAAACTTGTTTTGTCCTCTGTCCATCGAAATCATATAAAGCGGACTGAGTCGGTACAAGAGCAATCCTTGATCTTTCTAAGGGTGGTCTCAAATGGAATCGAAATATTCAACTGCCCCCATATAGAAATAGGATTATCGGTATTAGTTAACCTTCTCTGGAAAACCAAAGAAATTTGCTAGGAGTAATGTTTCTCCATAATCTGATTATAGGTAAAGTTGTTTCCTCCCTCATTGTTAGCCAATTGAATTTTGCTGTTCCTGCTAGTATGTCCATGCACAATGTGCCATTTCAAATACCCATTTGTCGTCAAACCTTCGCCAAAAACAATTATCTGAATATCTTGTCCAATAACGGCTTATGTACCTGTATCAAGTTTGAAGGTTCTCTTGCCTCTTTACATATTGCAATACTTGTAGGCCTACTAACTGCTGATTAACAAACAAGATAGGGTACACCCCTTGTTTTTGCCAGGATTTCAATAACCACTGCAAAATTTTGATACCGCTTTAAAGGATTACATCGATGGGTTGCGAGTTTCGATGTGAGGCACGGCCTCTATCTCTGTTCCTGTAGAAAGAACTATATGCTTTCGGTGAAGTATAGGTTTTTAAATGTTAAATGCACAGCAAAACAAAAGTTGGTTTAAAAAATATCACAAAAATTATCAAGAATTAACTAAAATATAACAACTAATAAATTATAAATATTAAATAAGAAATTATATTAGTAAATAAGAAACAATAATGAATAAATAATAAGTAATAAATAATAAATAATAAATAATAAATAATAAATAATAAATAATAAATAATAAATAATAAATAATAAATAATAAATAATATA
Source organism: Merzomyia westermanni (assembly GCA_949987695.1). Lineage (NCBI taxonomy): Eukaryota > Metazoa > Arthropoda > Insecta > Diptera > Tephritidae > Merzomyia > Merzomyia westermanni. The sequence goes on from OX465288.1 coordinate 201,397,826, forward strand.
TAATAAATAATAAATAATGAATAATAAATTATAAATAATAAATAATAAATAATAAATTGTAAATAATAAATAATAAACAATAAATAAGAAATAAGAAATAATAAATAATCAATAAGAAATAATGAATAATAATTAAAAAGCAATAAATAATAAGTAATAAACTATAACTAATAAATGCTAATAAATAATAAAAAAATAAACAAAAATAATACAAAATAATAATCCACATAATGCAATGATTGTAAAATACAAATTTTTTGTGACTTTTTAATGAAAATTTTTACACTTCTTAATTGGAGAGGAAGTAAGAGGTTGGCAACGCTGATTTGAACAGCACGTCTATCTCGACAGGCAGCAAAGTTCCTATTACCACTATTCAATATTACTTACAAGTTCTACAACTTTAATGGGATAGTTGGAGACCACAAAAACGTCATGGTAACTATAACAGTAACTTAAAAGTAGCTGCAACTTTAAGGTTGCATTTAAGTAACGAATGTTTAGAAAACTTTAAGGGTTCCTTACTAGTAGCCACGACGTTCTCAATAACGGTAATGCTAATGAAAATCTAAGTCATTTCAAAGTAACTATAAATTTCTCATATAAAGGTAATTATTCATCAAATTCATACATTTTGTGCCAGTTGCGTAATGGTAACACGCTAAAAGTCCTCATATTCCTTACAATTACTTTAGTGTTGGTTGCAAACCATCTCAATGGTTTTGAACTGCCCCTAAAGAAAGGCAGCAGCCCTTGACGAACAGGTCAACTGAGGTCTTTCTGACCGTCGACAGTACATTGAGGCATATTTGTATTAAATGTAAAATATGGGGAAAGCCCCGCCTGGCCAACATTTCAAAAATATTTAGGTTATCGAGCTACTGTAAATATATCCTCTGATGATTCGAGTCGAAAGGGCGCTTCATAACATTATTTCAACTAGATGTTTAGCATATTTGAATCAGTTCTACTGCACAGTGCAGTGCGTGCTCCAGTGAGTTTCTGTTTTTTGCTGCGATCGTATTTTGTTGCTTTTCTCTCCAAACATTTATTACCACTTGTGCATCTTGTAGTCTTTACTTTTGCATAATTTAACATTTTTAGTGGCACGGTTTTTTCTTGCCTACAAATATTTCAGCATATCTCTGCCGATTTTTTTGTGATATGCCTTTTTTATTTGAAGTATTTTTTTTTTAATTTCTTTGCTGCAGCAATTATACAAACGCCGCTTGCTGTGTTTGTTTGTTTGCAAGTTTCAAGTTTGTACAAGCATATCAGCCCACTTACTTACTTAGCTTAGCCTGCTTTTACTCCTTTTTTGTATGCCACCCTATCATTAGCTCATTACTAGCGTTTCGTTTACTCAGGCGGACTCTCTCAATGTTTTCTACATTTGCATGCCTCCTTCGTGTGTGCCACATGGCGTATACGTAACTTTTTCCATGTTTTGTATGCCTTCAAATATAACTTCTTTCTTCTTCTTCTTCTTCTTTCTGCCATATGCAATGCATATACATATGTTCATTTAAATACAAACATACATATTTATAGTGCGATTTGCTTCAGTTTATTGGTTTGTTTTTGTTGCTTTGGCGTTACTCAGCTGCTTGTAAGCTTGAGATTATCAAGTTACCTTTACTCTTTTACACTTTGAAGTATTTTCGAAATAATTTCTAAGTGTTTCGTATAACACGTTTTACAGCAGCAACTTTTTAACAACTACAAACATGCACACACACACGGCCATACAAACACTCAGAATTACATTTATGAATGCTTACAAGTGATACTTGACTCTTTGACAGCGATAGTTTGTTTTCACTGTTTTGCACAAATACACACACACACAAGGACACATGCTCGCTCAACAAATCCACTATGCTATTTGCACTTGCCATTCAATTTTATTGTCTTTAACACCAATACATGCTCATTTCCATTGGTTTACTTGAGCGTATTCGAGGCAAATAATTTTTGTATATGAATTGGCTATCGAAACACATACATACATACTTATTAGCAAACTGGATGAATTCTTTAGTATTTGGAATCTTTTAACCTTAAGTAGCTCGAATTACGCACATGCCTTCTGTATTCCTTCCTTGTACTTCTGTTTTATTGGGGATCAAATGTTCATTTTATCAACAGATTTTCGTACCATTAACATTCTGCCGGTTTTATCAAAGGTCTGAGAGAAATATATACATATATTTACATCCAGCATTTACCACAAAAGAGCTGAAAGCCGCAGCACGAAGCTTGAAGAAAAATAAAGCCCCAGGGTATGATGGCAATCCAGCAGAATCCATCAAAGAAATAGCAAAAATGCGTTTGAAAGCCCTACTGGATATGTATAATGCAAGACGCAGCAGTTAGTACTAACAGGCAAGGGCAAAGGAGAGCCAATCTGGCCATCTGCGTATCGGCCACTATGCATGTTCGATACAGCGGGGATACAAGCAGGAGTGCTATCGTTCAGGTAACACGGTTTTAGGCCTGGAAATAGCATTTTAGGTGCAAGTGAGGAGGCTGCCCAGCAAGGTAATAACAAATCTAGGGGAGTTGTGATCCTCGCAATCTTAGACATAGAAAACGTTTTCTACAGACATGTAGACTGCCTTAGATTAGATTCCTGACTAACATACTGGGCACAAGTTCAGCATGAGATAGGGAAGACGTGTAAACATTAGCTTTGAGAGTAGCCACGGCTTATCGGACCGTATCAAGAACAGCCGTTCAGGTGATAACCGGAGCGATCCCCATGGACTTATTGGCGCTGCAAAGAAGAAAACTATGGGAAGCTAAAAGCATGCGGAGTCGCTCACCAAGAACTTAGCGAGGAAACGTTTAGACTTTAGCAAGTGCGCTGGGAAAATTAAAACCGAGGCTGATGGACAGCAAGTCTGATCACTGACGTTAAGATATGGAGCTCTATAAACTTTGACGAGCTTAACTACTACTTTATCTAAATGCTCTCTGGGCATGCGTACTTCAAAAAGTACTAATATGGAATGGTAAAATTCCAAGATGCGGACGAAGACGATGGTGAGTGTAAGGACCATATTAACTTCATTTTAAGCAAAATCTTTTTTGTGTTAAGAAAGTTGTAGCACACAGCTGACTTCATTATATTAATTTTCCAAACGTAAATTTGAGCAAACATTGCATTTTTTAAACATACTAAATTGCAGTCTTGTGAGCTTTATAAATTAATTAGTGTTCCTTCACCCACTAATTTATAACCTTCAATAAGAAAACCAGTTTGGAGAATTATGCTTTTTACTTGTAAGCTTATTGCTGCTAGTTTTTAATATCTTACCTCATCTAGAGTCTTAAACTGTTCTGATAATAAATGGGTTCTAAAGAGAAATTGCGAATTGATAATGACACATTTTTCCTGCATTTAAACTGCTTATTGACACTACTTCAAGGTCTGGGGTTAACTTATATCCCAGGCTAGTAACGACGAACACATAACACCGCATTACACTCACTCTGTCCTATGAACCAAATATACTTTTTCGGAAAGGGGAGACAAAAATAAAAATACACGTGTATCGGCGATGTTCATGTACACGTCATTTTTTTTTTTTTATTGTATAGTTATAAATTGTTTCTCCCCTTTCCGATAAAGTACAGGGTGGCGCAAAAGTAATCCTCTTATCAGAAAATGCTATAAATTTTGCGATTGGCCCCTAAAGTCAGTTCTGTTTTGACATTTGTGTAGTAAACGCATGCGAAATACACGTTAATAAACAATGTTACGCTACACTGCTCCAGAACGCGGAATATTGCTGACTATTTATTTGACCAATAATCGGTCGGGGCCAAACGGTTACTGTGAATGGTGAGCGCTACAGAGCAATGATCAACGAGTTCTTTTTGCCGCAACTTGATGAATTGGGATTGGAAAACATGTGGTTCCAACAAGACGGTGCAACAGCACACACTGCACGTGCCACAACCGATATGCTGAACATCGGAAGCTTATTTTTGCGCCACCTTGTATATTTGGTTCATAGGACAGAACGAAAGCTCATTTTTGTAACGCAGTGCAATTTTTGATTATTTCTAATTTTTTTAATAATCGAAAAAGATCCTGATTTTTTTGATTATTTTTTTTATTTAATTGAAAAATAATCATTAAAAATCGAAAGTAATGGTAGTCAGTCATTAAATGGATTCTCAAGAAAATAATTATAAAGCCGTTAATCATTACGATTAGTAATCATTATTTAACAGGTCTGACTGCAACTAACTTATGCAATTAGGAAGCGGTGCTCCCTAGGAGAATAGAACCAGAAAATGCAGAATTATCAGTATGTTCTCTGAGCTTTTGTTTTTCTGTTCAGATATCTGTAGAATTAAGGCACAAACAAGAATATATTGAGCCTCCCATGAAAAGGAGCCAACAAAATTTCCTATGTTGATCACTACCAGGATATGGTATAGTAATGACATTGTCAGATGTTTTTCTTAAAAACAAATAAGCTTAAATTTTTTGCGGTCTCACGTAGTCCGCTGCATTTATTTAGAATGTGAATGATGGGAGTAATGCTACAAAAAAGTTCTGCCGCATTAAGAAAAGTTGTGCACTTCGACAGGTATTCAATATATAACCTCTAATACCTTCCGTCTACATTAAGTGATGCTTCTAAACTGCAAACATATTCTGTATACTAAATGCCAACCAATTGTTGTTTACTGCCAACCAAAAGTTCGATGGCTTTTCGCCACTTATTTCAAAGAAATCATCTTCACGGTGCAACCACAGCTTGTTCGGTGAAAGATAAAGTCTGTTAGTCAGTATGTAGGTGAGCTACCTAGAGTAGACCCGCGATAGGTATGCCTTTCGTAAGAGTCGACTAAAATTCATGACCCGGACGTTCAAGGGTCCAAACAAATGGTTGCCGCGGCAGTCGTGCTAGTTCAAGGAGGCAAAGGACTTGAATAACATTTTTGTTAAAACATTTAATACACATGATGTCTTCAATGGAATCTTCTAAAGCACCTTATTTTCTGCATAAAACGCTGACATATCGAGTTGAGGGTATAGTTTAAAGAACCGAACACTTTGTATTATTTGTGCTCGAGTGTATTCAGAAAAATAGGAAGGGTGCAAATCGTACAATCATCTTACTAGTTAACTAATAGTTTTTAAAGTAATAAAATATTCAAGGACTTCTAATTATAATCAACGCATTACTTACACAATGCGTATGCAACATGATATCCAGAAATTCAAGTTGATCTCTCTAAAAAATATGTAATAAAGTATTGCAAAATATCAAAAAAAATCTGTAGATCTGCATTGATAAATATATTGCACATACACGAACTTGTTATAAATACTAGTGATGTTACGAAGCTTCGACTGTGAGTGCAAAAGGTGATAATTTCCAGTTAACTTAGACTTCAGATTCAGCTTTTTGCTAAGGCTGTGCCGTGTGTGTATGAGTTAGAACGAAAGTCAGGGCGTTAAAATAGCCTGTGTCAAAGAGTAGTAAAGTACATTGGTTTGGAAATTTTTGGCAGTTAAAAGGACAATGTATTTTAACATTCTCTCAATTTAGTATCAGAGATCTGGTAAACGTATTATCTTATGTGACACTACCTAACACTTAAATAGTCGTATGTCTTCTGTATCTTGCTGCGATATCTGCTTTCAGCCTCCATTCCAATTTAGATGCTGAGGAAAGAAATAAAAAAAATCCGGTTCTATATCAGGTTACGGTAAATCCACTTCCGTCCCATCTCTAGGTTAGGTTAGGTTAGGTTAAGGTGGCTGCCTCTCTGCATCGCCGAGAGGCGCACTTAGGCCAAATGGCCCATTGTGATACCACTGAATGGGTTGCGACCCTTCCTCCTTTGTTAAACATTTTTAAAAGTCGAACCACCCTGTCCGCTTAATAAAGCGCAGAATGTCTCCGATTTCGGCAGAGCCCAGCTCCGTTAAACTAGCGAATAGGCACTTGTTTAGGCACTCCAAACGGGTCCTGGCAAGTGCAGGGCAGCTGCAGAGGAAGTGTTCAATACTTTCTATTTCCTCCTCGTCCCTACAGCTGCGACAGAAGTCATTTGCAGGGGCCCCCATGCGCTCAGCATGTATTCCCATTAGACAATGTCCGGTGAGTACCCCGATCAAGGGGGCTAGGAAGGATCGTTTTAGATTGAGTATGGACTCGGTCCGTTTCCTACATATGCAGGGCCACGTTTGCCTGGACACCTCACATGTCGTCTCCCTAGTCCATCTAGAATTAGTTTTTTCTTCGAATTCGCGTAGGAGCCAGAGTTTGGTCGTGGCAAGAGGGGTGGAGATACTCCTTGTTTGGTTCACCTCTGATTGCTCTGTGGCCTTCCTTGCCAGCTCGTCAGCAGTACAGTTTCCAGGTATGTCCCTGTGCCCAGGGACCCATATCACTGCTGTGAGGCACTTTGAGGCCAGTTCATTCAGCGATCGCCTGCAGTCGAGTGCTACCTTCGAAGCAGTGTTGCTACTCTGAAGGGCTTTGATCGCTGCCTGGCTGTCGCTGTAAATAGACACTGATGTGCAGTTTTTCGAGAGCAGCCAGCGCGCAGCCTCCTTTATGGCTGTAAGTTCAGCCTGGAATACGCTACAGTGGCTAGGTAGTCTGACGCCTAGGAAGAGTGAAAGTTCCTCCGAGTAGACGCCGCAACCCACCTTGCCGTTGAGCTTAGAGCCGTCTGTAAAAATGGAGGTAGATTGTGGGTGTAGAATGTGCACGTCCTCCCATTCGTGCCTCGTAGGGATTCTGGTGGAGAACCTGTTGTTTGGCTCATAGCCGGTAGGCGTAGTGTAGTCTACCACCTTCAGATTTTTGGGTATGGTCTTCAGAATGCTTGTGTGTCCGAATCTGGTGTCGCTCCAGTGTTGAGCGGCATTCAGTCGCACTGCGCTATAGCTAGCTTGGAGTTTACCGTACAAGTCAACCGGAAGTAGGTTGAGCATGATCTCCAAAGCTTTTGTGGGCGTTGATGGAAGTGCACCCGTGATAAGTACCGCCGCCGATCGCTGTACTCTGCCCATCCTGTTTATGTTGCTGCTGCGCTCGAGTGCTGGCCACCACACGGCAACGCCATAGAAGAGGATGGGTCTAACTACCGCGATGTACAGCCAGTGCATGATACGGGGGTTCAGTCCCCATCTCTTCCCCACGGCTGCTTTGAATGCATATAGGGCAGTAATAGCCTTCCTGGATCTGTCCTCAACATTTTTGGTCCAGTTGAGTTTACTATCCAGGATTACGCCGAGGTACTTGACCTCTGGAGAAAGTTTGAGCCTGACCCTATTCAGGCGTGGTGGTACAAAAACTGGTATTTTGTACTTCCTGGTGAAAAGGATCATTTCCGTTTTAGACGGATGTACACTAAGGCCACTTTCAAAGGCCCAGTCCTCCACGAGGTTCAAGGCGGTTTGAAGCAGTTCGCTTAGGGTCTGAAGATGCTTTCCAGTCGCCGTAAGAGCGATGTCATCTGCATAGGCAATGATTTGGCAGCCGGTGCTTTCCAGCTTTAGAAGTAGGGTGTTGACTGTTAGGTTCCACAAGAGAGGAGATAAAACTCCTCCTTGAGGAGTGCCCCTGGATGCGTATCGCACTATTGAGGCCTCTCCCAGATTAGCTTGGATAGTTCTCCTTGACAGGAGCTGACTGACGAATTCCACCAGCGGGGGCACCACTCCCAATCTTAGAAGGGACTCGATGACCGCTTGAGGATTAACGTTATTGAAGGCACCTTCAATGTCGAGAAAGATACCCAAAGTGTAGTCCTTGAGGGCAAGTCCTTTTTCTATCTTTGCAGTGATAGCATGGAGTGCAGTTTCCACTGACTTGCCCTTGGAGTATGCATGTTGAGTCTTAGAGAGGCTTTGCGAGCGCAGATTATACCTAATGTGCGCATCCAATATTCTTTCCAAGACCTTGAGAAGAAAAGATGTGAGGCTTATAGGCCTGAAGTCTTTTGGATTCGAGTGTGAAGCTCTTCCTCCTTTGGGTATGAAGATTATCTTCGCTTCGGTCCATCTCTGTGGGACGTAGCATAGCCTTAGACATGCTGTGTAGATTTTAGACAGCACAGGGCAGAGGATGTCTCCCGCCATTTGAAGTTCGGCGGGGAAGATGTTATCAGGCCCCGGAGATTTAAATGGGTCGAAGGTTCTGATAGCCCATTCGACTTTTTGAGGAGTAACTACCTTCTCCATAGAGTGGTAATTTCTTTCAATGTAGTCGACTGTTGGTGGCTCCGTGGAACAGCCCGGAAAGTGCGTGTCCATTAGAAGCTCGACCATTTCGCCGCTAGATGATGTCCAAACTCCGTCAGGTTTCTGAATGAAGCTCGGAACAGTTGGACTTTTTGATAGAACTTTACGCAGTCTATTAGCCTCTGAGTTGGTTTCAATGTTGTTGCAAAAGTCTCTCCATGAATCCCTCTGGGCTTTGTTGACTGCTTTTTTGAAAATTTTTAGAGCCTCTTTATATTCGTGCCAAGAGCCGGTCCGTTTAGCTTGATTAAAAAGTCTCCTACTGCTTTTCCTGAGCCGGGAAATTTCGGAGTTCCACCATGGTGGTCTCTTCTTATTCCTCGGTCTGGTGACAGGACAGGAGGCTTTAAAAGCAGCATTACAGGACTCTGTGATCAGGTCTACTGCTTCATCAATTTTAGACGATGAGTCAAGCTCACCGTTCGAAGCTGACTCGATTTCAGAATCATTGTGCGCTTCATCAGATCTTAGCGGTAGGCCTAACCTACTGTGAGAAGCGTGCTCATAGAACGACCGTGATAGAACGTTTTTGAACACATTCCAGTCCGTTCTCTTTTTATTTCTGTAGGCTGCGAGAGTAGGTGGTCTCATGTGGAGACAGAAGTATATGTATCTGTGGTCAGAGAAGGAGTTGTCCCTTGATACATGCCAATCCTCGATTTGGCCCAGTAACGGGTCAGAGACTAGCGTGATATCAAGAACTTCCTTCCTATTTGCGGTAACAAACGTTGGTTCATTACCAGAGTTACTTATATGTAGGTTTTGAGATAGAATAAAGTCTAAAAGGCACTCACCTCTAGGGTTAGTGTCTGTAGAACCCCACACTACGTTGTGCGAATTGGCGTCGGCTCCTATTACGATCGGCAGCTTCCGTCGGTTTGCCTCATTCACTGCGTTGATAAAGCAGGTGGTAGGAAATTGGTGGGCGTCATGCGCCATGTATGCTGCAATCAGCCAAACCTGTCTGCCTTCCAGTTCAAGGCTGATGGTCACCGTATCTGCGTCACTGAAATTTGATAATAGAAAGTAAGAGAGAGTCTTTTTAATAAGAATACACGCTCTGGTCCTACCTGTAACTGGGGTCTTGACAACCTGGTAGGCATCAGAGGTTAGTCCGCAAACCTTGTTTCGAACGAGCCAGGGTTCTTGGATTAGCACGAGCTCCTCGGCTTTATCGCCGAGGCGCAAGAGAAGGGCAGCCGAGGCTGCCTTGGAGTGATGCAGGTTAATTTGCAGGACCCTAATCATCAGAAACTTCATAGGTCGGTGTCTGAGCCCTCGTCCATTGCTACTGCCTCTTCGTGTTTGGGAGCGGCTATGACTGTAGTGTCAATTGCCGCTTCCTCCACGTCAGAGTCCAGTAGCTGGCTCTCAGACTGGTGCACCCACCGACCAAAGGTCGACCCAACGTAGCCAGATACCGAGACCGTATCGCTCCCGGAGTCGTTCGCGGTGTCGTATCCGACCAGTGAGTGCGCCCTCCCAGCAGGTTCACTTAAGGTGCTGCCTGTGGGATCATCACCGCCTGAAGCGGTTTGTGAGACTGTGGAGGCAGCATCCGTTTCGCTCACGGCGTTGCCGGTTGATCCGTCCTCCAAGCTGGCTTTCTCGGTGGGCCCAGGTCCACTCAAGGTATTTCCTGGTTCCTCCGTTCCAGGTTCATCAGTGGCGATCTCACCCTTCTTCGCAATCCGCAGGGTGATGGAGTAAAAGCAGTAGCTGATGACTCCACCACAGGCTTCCAGAGCAGGGAGAGATTCCTCGCTAATGACCAAGGTCACATAGCGTTGTTTCTCCCTGACCTCACTAACCCTCACTACCCTCCATCCACTAGTGGGCAGGCCTGCGTTTCCGTTCTGAATGTTTTTCAGAATGGTCTCTGGCGACGACGGTTCGGCTGCTGGTATCCAGGCCCAGGCCCGTAGCCTGCAAGGAATCTCGTTCCTGTGCACCGCTACTAAGTCTGCCCCAGACCACAGCTCGCCTAACGCGGAAATAGCTTCCTTATACAGCATAGCCGAGCGCTCGTCGGCGCAGGAGACCATCTTTATTCGCCGCTGATGCCAGCCGGCATCACGGATGACCGGTGCAGGGCCCGGGTGTTTCTTGAGGACTTCGTCGTATACCCTGCACAAACCTATTAGCACCGACTTCCAATTGTCGGGTGTGATGTTGCCGTCTGGGTGTCCCTTGTCGAGTACCGCGAGAGTGAGGTGCTCTTTGGCCGCCTCACTGAACGGCTTGGATAGGGTCGCCGCAGAGGTTCTCGTGGCCGCCGCCATAGGTCTATGTCTCTTGGATTCACTCGCGGTGCTTTCCTGAGAACGTTGTCTCTTAGAGGCTAGTGCTTTTGGCCCGGCCCTAAGATGCTCTATTTTCTCGCTCTTCCCTACTTCTCGCTCCTGTCTCGCGGCGAGAAGTTTGGTTGCCCATGCTAAAGAGGCCTTTTGGTCCTCCGTCAGTGCGCTGGGAGACACGTTTTCCAGTCGAGCTATTATCTTGGCCGCGGATCTGCGGTCGCGCTGTGCTCTGACTGAGGGGGAAATTTTGCGCCCATTTTTCCCCTCGGGCTGTCTAGCTCTGTTGGCAGCTCTGGGGCTGTCCCTCCTCCCGTGGGGGGATTAGGGGCAGCTCCCTCGGGCTGCATTTTAATAATGCCCTGATCGGGCCTGTGGAGGCTGGCCGTCTGCTCATTGCTCCCCGTGTTTGCCTTGCCCTCTTGGGGTTTGGTTGGTACGGTTTCGCGTGGTAACGTCTTTCCCTCAAGGGGTTTGGCCGCACCACTTTGTGCAGACGACCGAAGAGAGGACGTTGGCCGTGAAGGCCTGCCCGACCCCGTCGATGCGGTTCTCGGGTGGTTAATCCTGGTGGGATTAGGTTTGGGGACTGCTTTAGCGCCTTGTCCAGAGGCGGCATTTTTACCCGTGCAGGGATCCGAGGCGGAGTATGGTTTAGACATATCATCTGTTTCGTTGGTCGCCTACTCAGACGAGTCCTTTCGGCGACCATAAAATATAAAAAGGGGAAGGGAATGGTCGACTACGGCAGCGCCCCATACCGTAGCAAGTCCACCGTTACTCCCGGAGGTGGACCGGTATCCGGGAGGCTCCGTTAGAATACAGTCGGAAGCCCCTGACTGCAAACCACCCAATAGGCACGGACACGCTTAACACCTTGGGTTAGGGGGGAGGGTAAGATCGACACCCTCCGGGTCTAGATCCGTAGTGTTTTGTACGAAAAACAGGGTCACCTCGTGAAGGATACGATCAGTGCACCACCGCTATGGCAACCGTCTTGACAGAAGAAGTACCGATACCGGGACCGCGTCTGTCAACGCCGGCAGCCACCGCAGGAGCGCTTAACCGTGCACTACGGTCTAGGTGTGAGAGAGGCTAGGAACTTGAAAGTCCAAGTTCTGTGGTTCGCTTATTCACACCCTGCTAACAGCTTAACCCCATCTCTATGTTGATGCACAATCAGTGAAATATGTTGCTCATACGCCACGTAGTACTTACACTCCTAACTATACCAATACAAAAACACACCAAACTGGCTTAGTATGAGCTTTCTCTCTTTCTTCAGGCAATAGTGAAAATAATGATAAAGCCACTAAAAAGTGTAGCTATGACAACAAAATCGGAACACAAACAAATAAATGAACAAAGCGCACAAAACTAAAATTTCTAAAATTCTACATACTAGCGCAACTATTTCAGATCGTGCCTGTGGTGTTTACATTTATGTTTTGTTTTTATTGAAATTGTTGTAACCAGATTGTACTAGGTTGTAATTGATGATGTTGCAGCAATGTTCAATACATATTTCTAGTTGGGACAGTGTTGATAGCAAAATATAACAACAAACGAAAATATTGCTTATATGTAAAACAACAACAACAACAATTCAATGACGCAACAGCAACAAAATAATTTTTATATTGCTTTTGTGTTTATTATTGTTACTGGCTTTATTTTTCGTAAATTTTTACAACCTTTATAATTAGAGTTTCCATTTTCAATGACTCATATATGACTCACGTGTGCACGTTGGAATAAGTTCGACGAGTCGTATGTGACTCATTTTTAATACTAAAATTTTAAATTAAAAAAATTTAGTAAAATTTCAAGTTTTTTCCTAAAGAATATTGAAATATGATATACCATGAAAAGGAGCAAACGTGAAACTTTCAGTAAAAGTATGATATGGGAGCAGAGAGGGAAGTCCTTGGCCGGATATGAACCCGGTACGCTCCAGTACTCCCTTGCAGTACTGCCCGACTGTCGTAGTACCGATTTGATATGACCAGTGCAACCTTCTAGGTCATGTCACCCCTCCTTCCTTAAGAAAGGAGAAGACGGGTAACGAGAGGTGAGAGACATCAGTGGATATCAATTACGGGCTTCACAGTCTGAGATGTAAGGGATCTGGCTACCGACTCGGTGTGGCGGTCCCTTAAAGCTCGCCTATCGTTACGCCGATCAAACAGCTTGGTAATATCGTGCCGCATCTCATCATATTGCTTACGGAGATGCTTCCTTATGTTCCTATTCCGCTGATCTTCATACAGCAGATGGCGGATTGGGTCACTACTTTTATAGCAGTTAAGTAGAAACTCTCACAGTTCTATGTGATCCCTTACATTAAGCATTTTTCTCTCTTGATGGAGGTGAGACTCAGATGGCATCATCTACGCATTCCACGTCGTAAACGGCGACTCTGTTAGTCGATTTAGGTGGCGAGGGGATCAGATTTCATCTTCATCTTCTTTTCTAATTGTCCATCCGAGTTGACAACTCTTAAATATACTGAGATTTAAATTCACTCGTAGAAATATTTTGAGAATTCACAAGTAACAATATTAGGAGCTTATTTTAGGCAAAGGAAATTAAAGAAATCAGTTATAAAATTTCAGCCAGATATATTATTGTTTATATACAAAAATATAAAACAACATTTTTTTTAAAGTTCGTTGACGCTGGGATCCACCACTCCCCTATCTATCACACTACGCAATTAATAAAATCTCTATTAACAGTGGAATTCGGACTGTATACAAAATAAAACGTCTCAATGTAGGCACCTTAATATTTATAAGCTAATTCAGTGGCGAGTTTACGGGTAGGATGTTTCCGGACCTAAGCGCCCTGTTGAGTCGATGGCATTTTTCTGTCGTATTTTAATGACCATATAACATGAATAGAATAGAACAGCTGCCGCAAGAGCTCCACGCCAAAAGTGACCGAAAGTGTTAAAACTAAAACAGCTCAAAAAACCTAAGACCCCATAACACTAATTATTGATAAATAATCACAATCCGCCTGGTCAACTTCTTCTTTGGCGAAACGTTTTGGTGAAAATCATGGTTTCAAAATGAATGGTGTATGGAATATCATGCTTATATGGGTAGCATTACAGAATTTAAATTTTACTAAATCTACTATAAAAATCAACTTCAATAAATAGTATTTAATTCATATATAAGCTTGTTCTCGTTATTTACTTTTAACTTGAATTTAATAATGAAACGGATAATAACGAAAGTTTATAACTCACTTTTCATAAGAATAAATATTTTATTCAGTTTTTGGCGCCCCAATTGACTGAACACCGACGCTATTCGACCCCTGGTAAAAATGTTATTCCGCCAGAGCTTATAAAGGCAACATATTTTTAGGCTCAAGATTTGGTATATAAATTTGATTCCTAATTATCACTGCAATTTCCAAGGTAAGTTCACAATTTCCCAAATTTACTAACGAATAATCATTTTAAATCTTAGAAAATGCTTGCAGTTCCTTTTTTGAAAGTTTCTACGTCAAAATCGATCAAAACTATTTTTATTTATAGAGAGCGATGGCATCCCACCTTCTGTCCAATTCATATAAAGGTATACCAATTTTTATCATATTTTCTATTTGGTTTGCTACGCAGTTCATTCAGCGCACTCTCTCTGTTGCTCAATTTATAGTTTCTAGCGCTTATATGGGACCCACATATGTATATACGAATATATAACTACTTCATGTGTTGGGCGCCAGTTTTCCAATAAAGCCGTGTTGGTCAGAGCAGTTTAATAAATATTTTCCCCTGATATTTTTCATTTATTGACTAGCAACACCAAAACTCTTCTTTATTCAAAAATGTATCACAGCACAAACAAAACAATCGTGCGAAGTGCGAGTTATGTTGCGCCCAGAGAAATATATTTGAACTGAGTTTTATTCTTTGAAATACTTCAAATGAACAGTTTCAGATTTAGGAGCTTTAAGCTTTGTAGATAGGTAGGTAAAATGGCTGCGATTGTGATGCCATGAAAATGTTGTTGTTGTTGTTGTAGTTAACAGTGCTTCGTCCTGCCCAATGAGTTCGATCACTCTAAATAGTCATCAGGCTCTTCTAACGGAAGGCCAAGGAAACGCGCAGTTTCCACAGGGTTGGACCAGAGTGATGTAGGTGTTAGAAGAGTAGGTTCGACAGCATAGGAGAAGAGATGTTTGGTATCATGAGGGGACATACCACATGCAGGGCACGTGTTTGGTATGTTGGAACTCAGTCTGGATAAGTAAGAGTCTAACCTATTACCATATCCAGGGCGAAGTTGTGCTAGCATGACTCTAGTCTCCGTCGGAAGTACACGCTCCTCTTCAGCCAATTCAGATGGATGAGTACTGATAACGGGATTCACAGGCCGAGGTCTGAGGGATCTATCTAGCAACTCAGTGTGGAGGTCATTTAGAGACCGCCTATGGTTCCGCAGATCAAACGGCAAAGAAATGTGGTGACGAATCTCATCGTTGTGCTTACGCAGATGTCTCCTTATGTCTCTGGGGGGCGGTGCTTCATCCAATAGATGTCGATTTGGATGACTGGGTTTATGACAGTTCGGAAGGAAGGTGAGACTCAGATGACATAAGCAGACATCCCGTAGCAGTTCTGATGGCGCTGTTTTGGCAGACTTGCAATTTCCTCCAATTGGTGTCAGCAAGGTTGGGCGATCATACGGGCGCAGCGTAGTCAATAACCGGTCGGCCAATAGCCTTATATGTAGCAAGCAATGTTTCTTTGTCATGAAAATAGTCGAACCTACGTAGGGTGATGCGACCAACCACAGTTGTTGAAAAGCTCAATGATTTTTGGAACCCCTTTTTGAGGCAGCCTCAACAGATATTTGAAATAAGTAGTTCCCAAAGGATTTTAGAGACATTCTCGCTATATCCGGGCATTTGCACAGAAAAGTCTCAGCGGTCTCTTTACGCTGTGAGCTTCGAAAAGGATGTCCAGGATTTATGCTGATGATCCCACCTATGGGTTATTAGCGTGCTAGACGAATGTCTTGTTTGAGTGATTCCTTGCCATGATCTTTCAAAGCCTTATTAAGTTCTTCGCGGACTCAATTGGCTATCAGAGTTCCTTCCGGGAGTTTGTCTTTGCAATTTTAAGGCTTTTTAGTTTTCCTCAGGGATATCTTACACTCCTGAAAGTCTTCCCTTGAGTAGCATTCATTGTTGACCTACCTGAGATTTAGATTAAGGTCGCCAAAGTCTTGTCTCACCACGGCGAAAGGATGTCTTGATCCTGGATATTTGACAGGCAACTTTATAGGCTACCTAAAAACTTTTTCCAAGAGCCTTAACCCGATCGTCCATTCCTTCAGCGTTTTGTATAGTTGTTCTGTTTATACAGCTCATTCTTCCTATTCCACTCTATATCTCTCGATGATCGGAGACTGATACAGGTTTCGACACTTCCCAGTTCCATACAAGAAGTTCCTGGGAGTGAGTTACAATTGTATTAAGGACTTCCTTCCACCCTTCAAATTTCTCCGAGCCCGGAAAAACAAAGAAGAAGCTACTTCTGTTAAAAATACGGAGATTGTTTATTCCATATATCAACATCTGCACTTTCTCAAGAGGTTCGGCTCGATCGTGAGCCATGTTCGCCAAGGCGATCCTTCGACTGGGTCCGCCTTGTGACTCAAGCCTGACCACCTCACTCTGATGATTTTCGTAATCCCCGCATTCTCGTCTTGAGGGGATATTTATAAGCTTATTTGAGGATATTATGAATAACTAAAATGCTACTGCCTCTCCAGCAGTATGAAAACTCGTTTTGAGTAAAAAGCGGACTAAGCAGCTTCTACTTCGTTGCCAACGAAACTCGATTTAGCTTCTTTTTTCTCCACCAGTTGATAGCCAGTTGAGTTTTCGGAACTGGCATAAAGAGGCAACATGCAACACAAAGAAATCAATCTATCGTTTACGTACTTACGTATATAAATACTTAAGCGTTGCAAGCCTTCACTTTCTCAAACTTTTCCTTAACATTCTAGTCTTTTAACTTAAGCCTTTAGCTTCCATTTCGTTATCCCAGCGTGCTTAACCACTTTCCTTTATTATCCGGTTTTATGTTTACTGAGCTATGATATCCCTTCAAGTGTACTTTGTATGTTCTTGGCTATCTCGCTAAGAGTTGCTTGAATGGTCGACTTTTACCCAGCTGCTTATGCTTGCAGGATTTTTTTTTCATCCGCCTCGTTGTCTGGTTTGTTGCTATATTATTGAATATATCCTTTCTATTAATATTAAATTTTTTTCTAGTTTTGCACTACTTATCGTATTTATCAGTTGCTTGATGTAATTTGAGTACGGACAATGGCTAAGCGAGGGTTGTGTATGCTGAACTTTTGCAGGGATTGGTTTTATTAAACCTGCGAAAACTTCAAGAGGTCGATTGCATGATTAAGCTAATTTTTCATGTTTATGTAAAAAAGGCACAGATAAATTTTGAGTTACACCTGCCATCGATTTCATCAACTCGAATTTTATTTATCCAAAGACAAAACCGCAACCCTAAAAGTGGGACCTTTCTGATTTGTGAATTGCCTGTGCTTTGAGTTGAATTGGAGTGAAGTTGAGTTGAGTTGAATTGAGTTGCGTTGAATTGAGTTGAGTTCAGTTGAGTTGAGTTCAATTGGAGTGAAGTTGAGTTGAGTTGAGTTGAGTTGAGTAAAATTAAGGTGAGTAAAATTAAGTCGAGTTGAGTTGAGTTGAGTTGAGTTTCGTTTAGTTGAACTTAGTTGAGTTGAATTGGAGAGAAGTTGAGTTGGGCTGAGTTGAGTTGAGTTGAGTGGAGTTGAGTTTCGTTTAGTTTAGTTGAACTTAGTTGAGTTGAATTGGAGTGAAGTTTAGTTGGGCTGAGTTGAGTTGATTTGAGTTGAGTTGATTTGAGTTGAGTTGATTTGGGGTGAGTTAAGTTCAGTTGAGTTGAATTTAATTAGAGTGAAGTTGAGTTGGGTTAAGTTGAGTTGAGTTGAATTGACTTGAGTTGAGTTGAGTTGTGTGGAGTGAGTCACTTTATATATATCGATACTCTCCAAATTTGGCCAATTGAAGAGCAAAGCCTAGTGATGTAGTTCCCTACCCATTTTTTTCACAAATTACCCCAAAGATTTTTCGTTTTATCAAATATTAAAAAGCTTCACACTGATAGAAAAAATGTTGAGCATTTCACTTTAATTAAAGGATTTATAGCCCCAGGCATATATTTATTTCCAACTGGGTATACACGCATACATACTTAAGATATTTCACTCTGATAAATATTCAAATAATCATCTAGAACTTTGTGCTTCTCTATACTCATTTTAGCTGCTGCAGCTTTTGTTCATTTGCTATACTTAACATTTCATTCAAGATTTACAACATTCTGTCAGCTGCTAGCGACAAGTACGCTTACATATTTATAAAATAACGGCACACCGTTTCACCTGACGTCATGAAGTAAATTACAACAAAAAGCTTGTCGATAGACTTTCTAAGCAGCTCGCAAGTACATCTCCTGCTGCAGTTTTACTTAGTTCTTGTTGTTGTCAAAGCGGCGGAAGTCTCTCAACGAGTTGGCAAAGTAAAGGAAGGAAATATGTAGTCATGCTTGGAAATCCTTCCTACAGTAATATCAGATACAATTTTTGATTGGCTCAACAGACACAGTTGTAGTGTGCAATTTTCTAGTTTGGACTGTGTTAGAAAGTTGGCTTTATAACGAGTTAAAGTGGGAGGTTGAAGATTTTAGGACGAGGGAATAGCTGGTGAATTTTTGAGTTGACCTTGACAAAAAGGACAAAGTCCCGTATGTTGTCTTAATACTTAGTGCATAAAGAGCTCCAGGATCACAAGATTTTTAAATACCATCTGTAAGGCAACTGACTGACAAGTTTTAAAGCTAAGCTTGAATGCCATCCGGAAGCAAACTTCGCCTAACTTAAAGTATTTCACGCCTTTGTTGGAATAATCTCAATTAGTTTTAAAGCTGTGTAAAATTTCCAAGGTTCGAGCAAAATTGTTGGATCAGAAAACTTCACAGTTCGTTCTATAAGTGACCATTATTGTATGCTCATCATGGGCTTGTATTCAATAAGAAGCACATTGAGACTCTATATTCTTCATTGCTCTAGTACCGAAACTTAGTTCTTTCTTTTTGAATTCCTTCAACATGTTCATTAGACAGAAATGGTTTCATTGGACTAAAATGATTTTTTTGTTTTTGCATTTTCATACATCAAATGTGTTAGCACGGGACACCCCAGAGTATTAGCACTCTGTGTTATCGATTCTACTCGCCCACAAACCTCCACATTTCACACAAATTTTCTCACTATGCCACTCACCGTTACATTGCTTTCCCTCTAACTCTGCTAAATCTACCTATTTATGTATAGATCTGACTTGCTAGCACTGGTATTAAGCCATCTCATGTGATTGACTGAAATTGGCTTAATTTGGTGACTTTGCTGCTGTCATTTCTACTAAATGCTTCCGACTGTGTTCAGTTAAAACTCAGCTAATTTCATCAGGGACCGATAACTTTTAAGTATTTTGGAAAATTTATTTCACAAAGTTGGTTAAAAGCAATCTAACTGCTTATTGTTTGAATACAACAAAGTGAAGAATACTTATCTCAAACGATTTATATCATTTGACTTTTTAGGAAAGGTGTCGGCATGGTTTCGACTTTTAAAGCAAGAGAAGGGTAAAAATCTTCTTATATTTTGTAGGTCAAAAATAAAACTTCAATAAAGTAGCAGTAATCTTTTGACCTTTATTGTTTGGCTTGACAAGCAACAATTCAATTGAATTGTTGTTATACAATAAAATTTATTATATGTCTTCTCTTTTTTTATAGCTTTTTTACTCATATCTTTTGATTTAAAAAATTCTTTTTTTACTTTTATTCATAACTAAAATAAAATAAATTTTTTTTTTGCCTTTTTTTTTGTAAGTCTAACAAAAAATTTATTTTTTGATTCACAAATAAAAGCATATTTTTGAATTTTATTTTCTAGTCAAATATAAAGACTAATCTCGACCTTTATGTTTGTAGACAAAATCAAAACATGAATAAAATGAACTAAAATTTAATTTTAGATTTGCGGATTTTTAGCCTCAAATAAAAATATTTTTTAAAATTTTTTTGATTAACTCAAAAATTACATTTAATTTTTGAATTTTAATTTTTGGCTCCGAAATAAAATTAATATTTAGAATTTTTTTATCAAAACCAA